>CAMXCT020000025.1:440000-730000 GCA_947184155.2 Cladocopium goreaui
CATCAATGGAAATCAGAATCAGTTTTTGGCATGGCCCAACTAACAGGGCCATTTTTTGGGGATTAAATATCTTAAATAGCTTCTGTAACTATAAGACGAATATATCAAAATATGACCCCATTTTATACCTTGTAAGAAAAGTGTTTGGTATACATTACTTAGATTAGATAAGTGAAACTAAACACAGGCTGTGGCTACAGCTGGATTTCCTCGCATGTTTCAGCCCACTTTAGGGACCCTTCATCGTTTGGACGGCTGAATCCAGGTGAATTTCAATGGAGGTTTCTAAAAATGGAGGTCTCCCCAAAAAAATACCATGGGTTCCAATACAAATTCGTGGTCTAATGATGTCTACTTGGATGATTTGGGGTACCCCCATGACTTTGGACATGTGTAAATGTGCATCATATTGCAGGGATTGGTAAATGTCCCATTTTGGGTATATTGGACACCTTATAGTAGCCATTATAGACCATATACCTAATGGTTGGGTGATGTTCAATGGGGACATTTAATGACCCATGTCTTGTCATTAAGTTTATACATGTTGGTTTTCAGGAGTGTCCAGCCATGGGTCCGATGCGAAATGTTGCAGCATCCCAGCAGGGAGTAGGCTTGGCTCCTGGGTAAGGTCACTTGCTGGAAGATTAGTCTCTGGTAATTTGTTACATAGCAACATAGAAAATGGCCATAGAAATAGTTGATTTACCCAGCTAAAAAATGGTGGTGTTCCAGTTCGCCATGTGGCTGTTTACCAGAGGGTATCACTTACAACTTGGATATTCCATGGGACATTTGACATATAAGGGTGTTTGAATATGAGGTAATTGTAGCCTCCCATTTCTGCTATGGCTGCTATGGTGAGAGGGAACATGCTGGTCAGTGAAATTGGGCTCTCCCTGAATTTTCAGGGACCAAAATTATCAGTTTAGGGGAAACTATAGGATAGATGTGGAAAACCTATGAAAACCTATGGTTTTTCTATAGGAAACTCTACTTAAAGATGGTTGGGTCTTCCACATCCCCCAAGGCCCCGTGGGCCCTTCTCCTCGCTGTGCGCTGCATTGCGGCGATTTGGCCGTGGCGGGGAAGGACGGGATTTTCCTGGGATTTTCATTGGATTTTGAGACATTCAAGTTGGTGGTGCCCCAGTTCGTTAGCTAAGTTGGTTTATAACTCCAATAACTATGGTTTATGGTAGATATAACTATAGTTAATGGGGTTTTTAAACCAACTTATAACTATGTGGCACCACCTTGTTGTAATGGGAAATGCATGGAAGTCAATATTATGTGATGAGATGTTCTGTGCTTTTTCATGGGATTTAATGTTTTTGTTTTTTTTCAAAGTTGTTTGGGTGTCATGAGATTTTAAGATATTTTTTTGAGGATGGATAGATGCCTTGTGCCGCAATCTCGCAGGATCCTCGCGTCGTCCTTTGCCCACGGACAATGATGGGCGAAGCGCGGCCGCCGTTCCGTCCTCAGTTCCGGGGAAGTGTCTGGGGTCACTGGAAGTTATCTCCTTTCATACCTCGAACCTCTAAGTAGAAAAATATGAAAAATTGGGCAACATTGGGGCAACATCATGCAAGATACATTTTACATAATATATATATATATATATCCGATAAATTTATCTATCTATTATAGTGCATGATTGTGGGACTTCTGCCGATTTGTATAGGAGCAATGACTTGGAGGATCTAAGTAGATAAGAGTGCCAAGCAATATCTATTGAAACAACGCCCATAAAATAGGGGATGCCTTGGGATATAGTGAACATTTAATCAACATTTAAATGACTCATTTGACGAGAATTTTGTCCAGAAACATTATGAGATTCGTTTGAAATTTGGGGGGCTGATCTCCCGACGAGATGGCGACAGAGAGAGAGAGAGAGACACTCTGAACAAAAACCCATACGCCGTGGAATTAGAAATTTAAACCCCGAACGTGTCCTTTAGAATGTAATCTTTCGGATCCCATTTTTCATGTTGTGGAGGGGCGTAAGTTCAGTGGTAAGTCTAAGTTAAGTGTAAAGTTAAGTGTAAGTCAGTTTGGGTCACTGAGAGTTCTTTGGTTTCATGTAGCAAGCGAGTCTTTATCACGGCTATCTATGGAAAATCACCATTTTCAATGGGTAAATCAACTTTTTCTATGGCCATTCTCAATAGCGTTTTGTATGTTTACCAGAGGGTATTTATCCCAATGACTGTTGGCCCAGACATCGTCAGAAAATTTACCGGAGGCCACCATTTTGGAGGGATTTGATTTTCTATCCAAAAAGTACCCATGAAATATTCCAATCTAAATTGGGGGTACCTATCATAAAATACAATACCCTCTGGTAATTTAACATAGCCGTTGAAAATTGCCATTTATAGTTGATTTACCCAGTAAAATGGTGATTTTCCATAGTGATGTTAGTTTACCGGAGGGTAATGTATATATATATATAAGGTCCATTTAAGGCTAAATTTCGCGGGATATACCATCCAAAATATACCAAAATATGGCTAGTTAACCGTACTGCCAGATTAAGTACCTGAAATGGCCATTGACCACTATGATACAAGTTCAGGTTGTATAGTGACATATTATGCTATACATGGACTACGATTAGTATTGGGTGACTGTTCATTAGTTAACCTTGGTTGATTAATGAACCCTGGTTTTCAGAACTCGGTGATTATTAATACTCATAAAACAATTCTTTACACTATCCTGGTTTCAATCGATTTGCATTAATCAGTAATGGTGGGCACCCGGGTATTTCACATAGCGAACATGGCCCATATCCCATGACGGATCCATGGTGCTGGTATATGCTAACATGACTGTGGTATATTGATGGGACCTATGTTACCTTTAATATAGCAGCACCATGGATCCTATGGGTATATAGATGATTTATGGTGCTTTACCCATCAACCATGGTTGCCATGGTTGTCCAGCCCCCGAGCCGCGGACCTCCAAGGCCCCACAAATGGCCCCACAAAGGCCCGTTCAGAGCTCCCTGCGTTCGCAGCGTCCCTTGGGCATTTGGAGAGTCGAAGAATGGGGTCCCATTCAGCAACAAGAAGTGGATATAGTGATGGTGATATATGATATTAGTGGTTGGTGGTGCTTTGGAACCATGGATTTTTTTTTGACTTTCCCATCATTTTGGGAATATATAATCATCCCAACTGAGGAAGTCCATCATGTTTCAGAGGGGTTGGCAGCAAGCACCAACCAGTATTAGTATGTTATAGCGGAATGTGATATTTTAGTATGGTATATCCACTATTAGTATTATAATATATATATATACTGGTTGGTGGTTTGGAACATTTTTTAATTTCCCATAATATATGGGATAATCCTTCCCATTGACTTTCATATTTTTCAAGATGGTTATTGCACCACCAACCAGTAGATGTTGTGATGGTAAGATATCACCAAACAAGAAGTAGTTCATGGGCAAAATGAAAAGTTTGATGGGTTTTTCAACAAAAGTTTCTATCATTTCATCATTCTTACTTTGATATAACCTAAGATATCCCTTATATCATAGAATTGGATGATGGGAAAATTTACAGGAAAACCCGATCAATTTGATGGTAAAAACCCATGGGTTTCCGGTTAAGATTTTCCCTTAAACCAATCCAATGATTATAATGATGAATGAAGGTTTCCTGGCTGAAACAAAAAATCCTGTTTGGGTTTCACTGCAGGATCATCCAGCCCTGGGGCTGAAAAAAAGTATATTAGGGCCATGAATAGCCGTGATTTTTAAGTTATATCACGTTTAAATCATGAACAATATAAGTATAATATAAGGCATATATATATATACATGGGTTTATTTATGTGTTTAATATACCGTCCTCAGATATTATAGGCCAGTACTAGACCAACGGTTCCGACGGGGTATTTCATATTAGAGGACATAATATTATACGGATCGCCCAACCCAAATATATACGAGGTGGTGCCCCTCCAAGTTTACAGTATAAGTTCCATCCATAAGTATAGATGTCTATCATGATTTATTTGCCATAAACCAGCAAAAAACCATAAATCAGTACCCTAGTTTCTATATATATATATATCATGTATATTTGTCATAGATACCCACAGAAACCCATAAATTATGACCCTAGTTATGAGCCAGCTTAGCTATGCAAAGCCACCCGAGGTGAGAGAGGTGACCGCATGCGACAGTGGGAACCCAAGAGTTGGGCCGCCTTTCAATTTATGGGTTCCGAAAATTGAGGTACCCTCTGGTTATGACTAACGTAGCCATGGAAAATCAACATTTTTGATAGGCAAACCATATAAATGGGCCATCTATACCATGGCTATGTTAAATAACCAGATGGTACCCCTAAACCATCCATGTTTTTCAGCATTGTCCATAAAAAAAAAAAAACATCCAACTATTGGGGTATCTCCAATTTGTGGAAACCCCCATATATATATAACGTAGGTGATCAAGAATATCAGTGATGACATATATTTGGTCAGTGCTTTGTCAATATTATATTATATATATAATTGTATCCACCATGTCATTGTTTTTCATCAACATGCCTTGTGTTTTAGGTTCCATGTCAGAATTAAAGGGTGTACTGAACAGGAACCGCCCAAGACTTTGGATCTGAAACACATGCGGAAAAGATACGGGAGATTTTTGATGTTTTTTGCTGAGCAACCTTTTTGGGATGTACAAGGTTGACTTGTTCTTTACATGTTTTTAGCGTACATCAAAAGGGTAGGAATGCCCCAAACTCATGGTTTGTGAGATTCAGCTAGACCATGTTTGTGGAAAAAAAATGAGATTCCATGTTGTGGACACGTGGGTTGGCAGATTACAGAACTTTAAGATGAACACATTTGGCAGACTATTCCGATCAGGCGTGCGCCCATTCAATCTCAGAAGGCTATTATTGATATCTTTTGATGGCATTGACAACTGCCTGATTCTGACACAGAAACTCTTGCAGAAATACACAAATCCATTGGAAGAAGGGACCAACCACCAAGTCACACATTCGATATTTGTTGGTGGTTTGGAACATATTTTTCATTTTTCCATATATTGGGAATCTCATCATCCCAACTGACGAACTCATATTTTTTTTCAGAGGGGTAGGTCAACCACCAACCAGGATATTGGTATACCTAAAGCTCAGGAAATTCTATAGTTTCCACTGGCATACCCAAGGATCATATGGAGGACATCCCTGGACTGTATTTTGCTCGTTCTGGGAGGTGTATGGAATGAACATGGGTACCCCAATGCTCAATACATTATCAAAATGTATGTTATCACAATTTTTATATGGCCCTAAGTTGGGATTTACCGCACAATTTTGAGATTGTCAACCCTTTGTTATTTCACCACATGATGCCATGCAGTAGGGTTTGCAAACCAATCCAAATGTAAACATGCTATAGCCGCTGTAGCCACCAGAAATCCTAGTTGGAATAGTTACGCCAGTTACGATAATTGATACGCCCCTGTTTGGAATCTACCATCATTACATTAATATGTCAGCTATAGTTTTATTTTTTGTGATTCATATAGCCAACCATGTATATTACTATTTATTAGTGTTATAACCAACATTAACCAATCAATAGTAGGCTTATATTAACCAACATTAATCCAACATTAATCCAACATTAATCAGTTACTATAGTTATTTTTAGTGTTTCATATAACCAACCATGTATATATAGTTATTAGTATTATAACCAACCATATATGTTTGGTCTATGTAGGGTTCTGGTCATTTTTTTCCTTGCTGACCATTCGCCGCTTCCACCGTGAGGTCAAGCCCGCAGGCAAGGAGGAATTTTCCATCGGAATCCGGCGGTAGAAATAGATCAACAAATAGATAAACTGATAAACTCATACAGGATGGGGCCCCCAAGATAGCTAAGTTGCCTTACACGTGGCTTAACTGTGGTTTATAGTTTATAGTAGATATAACTGTAGTTAATGGTTGATAGATAAACTCATACCCTCTAAATAAATTTGGCTGTTGAACAGAAGGTAAACCATATGTTAGTCATAACCTCTGGGTTCTATTAACATGTTAGTCATAACAATAGATCAACAAAGAGATATGGCTGTTCCAAGGAATTGCCCTCTGGTTATTTAATGGGGTAAATGGTGATCTAATGGTGATTTAATGGGATTTAGTGGAACTAATACTGGAATTGATATAGATACTCATAATTGATATAAATAGATGGAAAAATAGATATAGATACAGCCATATACATAGATACTCATACTCATAATACTTATGAATATTAATAATTTTTATAATACTGGAATTTCTTAATAAATAGATAACGAAATATATAAATCTTCATAATATATGTATTTTTGTTCACACACACATATATATATATATACATGTGTGTGCATGTATGGATGTACTGTAAAAAAAGAACACTGTTGGTGATATGATTAAAGCGTATTTGTTCCTCCAACGTTTGTATATATGTATGCAGTATGTGTGTGTGTAGGCGCCGCGTCCCAGCCTGGAAATTGAGCAGCAAGTTTGGTTCCAAACAAAACGCCACCTAAGAGCCTGAAATCATCTTTTGTGGCCCATTTTTTGGAATTCATTTCGTAGCAAACATGAGTTCTTAAACACTGGAATGATGGTTCGTAAGGGGTAAGTATCCAAAAATGGCCTTGTTTCAGGTCAGTGAAAACAATACAAATTACTAAAAGTTGGTTCGTCCAAACATGTCTAGCCATGGGTGAGAATAAAGGTGCCAATGGCAGCAATGCTAACACTTGTAGTCTTGCAAATCTTATTCACAACATCGTGGACAATATCCCTGTGTTTGTCAAGCAACAAGTGTTAGGTTAGGATAGCATTGCTTCTATTGACAATATTCCGAGAAGATACTCAGTTAGACTAATTATGATAAAAACAATGCACCTTTCTGGTTGGTGGTTTGGAACATTTTTTATTTTCCGATATATTGGGAATAATAACCCCAAATGACTTTCATATTTTTTCAGAGGGGTAGGTATACCACCAACCAGTTATGGTTAAAATTCCCATAGTGGTTAACCATTATTAACCATTATCAACCATGATTAACCATTATTAACCATTATTAACCATTATTAACCATTATTAACCATTATTAACCAGTAAATCCCCATGAGAATCCCAGACCTTTGTTTGTTTGGTCAATATCCTATCATGGTCACTGGGGCGGATCCCGGGTTTCAGCACGGCCAAGCCAATCATTCTTGTTGGTTATTTAAGGGGATTTCCATAGGGGGATCCCCAATAGCTGGGTGGTTTACAGAATGGAAAATGAAAATAACAGTTCATTGAAATGGAGGATTTAGGGTTACCACCATTTTAGGAAACCTTGATATATATATAATGTATATAATGTATATATATATATATATGCATTACGTCTCATTACATCCAAGTGATATCTCCATAAAACTGCCAAGTTCTATGTTTTTCGCTGATCAATGTCCATATCCTAGGTCACACATTCCGGGATATTGTTGGTGATATCCGCAGCATATCCCTAATATATCTCCATGATACCCCATTTGCCTCATTTACCCTCTGGTAAACTAACATAGCTATTGAAAATGGCCATTTATAGTGGATTTTCCCATGAAACATGGTGATTTTCCATAGTTTTTTGTTTGTTTACCAGAGGGTACATCACCATTCTCCTTCTGATATAGCATGAACTCCGCAGGGGCGCGAACAACGGGACCGCGACCGCGAGCAGCGTCATTTGCGCGACAGATCGAGCCCCAGCTTGGTTGACAACGAGTTAGGGGATTCTACTACCCTTTCATATATGGGTGATGATTAGAGTTGGTCTATGACTTCAACCACTTGGAATTGTAATATATATATATATATTTATTTATTTATTTAATTATTTATTTGTATATAGATACATACATATTATACGTACATTTATATACAATTATAGTTAATGAGTTGTAACTGGGGTGCACTTGGCCTGAGTTGGTCTCATGTACATAGCCCCAAATTCGATGCTGGCTGGAAAAAAAAAATCTGTGGACACGGAAACCATGGGGAAACCAACTGGAGATGGATCGTTTAGTAGCACCTACAGTAATCTCTTGCTATGAAAATGGAGGTTTCTTTAGACAAAAACCTACAAAAACTTACAAAAACTGATTGTGTAATCTCGGGATATCAAATCCAAGATTTGGAACTAACTTGGGCCAGCAATACTTTTTGTCAACAACTATTGGGTTATTTACCAATCGTCATGTTGAACGCCTCGTGGCGATAGGCATATCTATATAAAATTACCAGATGCTGCTTGGATGTAATCGGCATATTTTACTTATTTACCATGGGAAAATTGTGATTTTTTTCGATTTTTTATGGCAGTTATGGCCCCCTTACAGTAACAACTATGATGACATAACTCCTACAAGTGAGGTTGTATATCAAGAAATAATCCCATTTACAACTCAAAAAGTTGGGCCATAGCTGTACATACAATTTTCATGGGGGAATTGAAGCAACTATTCCGTTTTTATTGGATGAACATGTTGTTTAGGACTCCCCCAGCCCTAAAAGACATCTCCGTGGCAAGCCCTGGCAGGCTATAATGTCGATCAGCTCAGTCGGCCCTGGGGATCCCTGGGGCGTGGGGAGGTGGAAAGTCCACCATGAATGTAGATCCTTTTCCGGGGAAACCATGGGTTTTGAAACGATTTATGGTACCCAGGGTTAGTTTAGAGGATGCCTTGTGAAATTGTTTCAAGGTACTAGTTTACAGGAGGATACCTTTTCAATTTGTTCAAGGTACTTCAATGATTGTGAATTGATCAACACTGATTCAATATGTCATCTACGTCGTGAGACGTCATAAGTCGTAAGTGTCATTGTTTATCCAGACCCTGGGGTGAAATGATACCAACATTTACCAAATCAGCTGACTGAGCTGTTTTGATGGCGCACGTTCGCCTTTGAGGCACGAATGCAACGAATGGCTTCATGGGAACAAGCGCAAGCCTGTGAGATCTGGCCTGTTTTGTGCATGGCTATAACATGACATTGACATTGACAGCGCTTGCCTGGCCAGTTGTTCTTTCTTTTGTTGGTGATTTAAATGCCAAGTTGACTTGTGTTGGCAATCATGTTTCAAAAGAAATTATGTAGAAACCATCTGGGAAGGTAAAAATCCCTGTTTGTTGTTTGCTTACTGGGCAGCCCCTTATTTGGAATAATGATATCTTGCCCACTTGACAAATAGTGCAATTCCAAAATGACTGGTTTCATACTTGAAATGAACACCATTTTGTTGGCCCTGTGCTGTTCAGCTACTCTACTTGGAATTCTGTGAAAATAGGGGGTGGGAGGGCTCTCTCTGCTGAATTCAAAAGGCCATATCGGGGGTATACCGATGTATCCCATGTTCAAACACACCCAACTATCATGTATTCTTGCTTATCCATAACCCCAGCATTTTTCCTCCTTAAATCACCATCTGGTTGGTGGTTTGGAACATTTTTTATTTTTCCATATATTGGGAATTTCATCACCCCAACTGACGAACTCCATCATTTTTCAGAGGGGTAGGTCAACCACTAAACAGCCATGTTCCCTAGTGACATTCCTAATTCCCATAGGATCCATGTATGGTATATATGCTAACATTTGGGGTATATTGATGGTAAATGTTACCATATATAGCATACATGGATCCTATGGGTTTGGAGCCCAGAAACCACGGTGAAAACGGCCGGCAACCCATCAGGGAGTCGCGCGGCCATGGCTGCAGATCAGGCTTTGCAGGACCTGAAAGGGTGAAGTGGTGAAGCGGGTCACGCAGGAGCAGTGTCATTTACTACGGAAAATGATGATTTTACCAGGGAAAATTATGATTTTACTAGGGAATATGATGATTTTACTATGGGACAACGGTGATTTGACTGTGGGACGACGGTGATTTCACTAGGGAGAATGATGATTTTACTAGGGAATATGATGATTTTACTATGGGACAACGGTGATTTGACTATGGGACGACGGTGATTTTACTAGGGAAAATGATGATTTTACAAGGGAATTTGATGATTTTACTATGGGACAACGGTGATTTGATTATCGGGACAACGGTGATTTTACCAGGGAAAATGATGATTTTATTAGGGAAAATGATGATTTTACTAGGGAAAATTGTGATTTTACTAGGGAAAATGGTGATTTTACTATGGGAAAATGATGATGTTACTATTTTTATGGCAGTTATGGCCCCTACCTAACAGATATCAATGGGATGAAGTGGATAGGTAGAAATCCTTGAGTTTTTTTTTTGCGGAGCAGCAGAAAATGATTTTCTTGTGGGCTACCAAAGATTAACCATGTGAAACCCTTGCTGATTAATTAAAACCCATTTGTTTAATGATATTTAAGCATGACATATACGACATGTAATTGATAAATATTGATAATTGACTGGTTGATTAATGATAATTTGGGGCTATACTGTTCAATATATTGGGGATCTTCACCATGTGTTATGGGAAAGCCTTTTGAACAACAAGTCGGGTTTTGAACTCTGTTCCCTTGAGATATTTTGGAGGATTCAAAGTGGTTTTCAACCCCAAGAAAAATAAAGTTACAACTTACTGGGCATTTTTTGGTATCACCCATTTGAGGCGTTCAGTGTCCTTAAGTAGTAAATCATACCCTCTGGTAAGCATACAAAAAACTATGGAAAATCAACATTTTTAATGGGAAAATCAACTATTTCTATTATCTATGACCATTTTCAATAGCTATGTAACAAATTACCAGAGGGCCAGAGGGTAATCATTTCAGGGGAACATTCAACATTTTTGGGTTGTCACCCAGGTTACCCCAGTAGTTCAGCCGAGTTAAGCACCAAGTTTCTACTATTTTCTACTGGAGTTATTTGTTTAGTCAAAATTGCTGGGCCAATCTGGGATATAGCCTCTAGTGTCATCAAACGTGGCTGGGAAAATCATCTCTAAATAAGGGAGATTGATATAAGCCAAGTATATATTTGCCGATATTAGGGTATTGCTAAGGGGAGAGAAGGACAAATGGAAGCAAGGAACGGATAGAAACGGTGTAACACGCTTGCTTCGCGCACTGCCGCTTGGTCTGGCACGTCACCTTGTTGGAGGTCCAGTTCCGTGGTTTCCTGGAGTCCATCACTTCTCGTGGGGTCACGATCCAGGCTTAGCGTTCTCGTTCAGTTGAACCAAGCTTGACTTTTTGTAACATAACAACCATCAATAACCCGTGTTTTTGTTACAGCTTCCTCAGGGTTTCCCGGTTCGCTTGTCCTCGGACGGATGTTTTTCGATGCTTTCCTCCTGTCCATGAGATGTCAGGAGGTGTTGGATCAGAGTCGTTTGGCACATTTGTTGTCAGAGTTCAGAGCTGAGATATGTTCAGACTGGCTGAGAGCGAAATGATTTTCTATCTGTGGGATAGGACAGATCGCGAGATACGTTTCTTTCCTTGACTTGGGTATTCTTTTGGTGTATATGAAGAAACTCATGTGCACAATACAATATCAGTGACAGTGAAGTTAACTGTAATGAACTGCTTGTTGAAGCTAAGAGGAGCGAACTTTTAGTGAGCCTTCGCTGGACAAGACCTGCTAATGGCCGAGTATATATATACACATGTATATATACATATAATTATATAATTATATATATATATATATATATGCGTGTGTGTGTGTGTCCTGTTATGTTCTTGTATGCGTTTTTTTGAGGAGTTACAAGGTAATGACAGTCTCAGAAATCTTTACTACATGTTTTTTGCATGTTTGAAACCAAAGGTCAAAGCCTATGTGGGTCTTGGCTAGTTGTGGATCTGGGTCTCTTCACTCTCAGCCCCAATTTTCTTAGATTTATTTATGGCAGAATATGGCAGATATAAATCTCTAGTCACCAGGGATATGATATCAACCAACAAACACCTCTGGGGGGTGCCCTACCTGGGTAAGTCCAAGTCCCTTCCAACTGGCCCCACGGCGCCGCCCCGTTGCTGGAACCTTTGGCCCAAGCTCACCCCTTTTCACGTGCTCAGAGTGTTTTCCCTACCAGCGCGGAGGCTTGGACTCGATGGCCTCATCAAGTCATATCAATTCATGGTGAACTGGTTCTCAATGGATTGGTTTAAGGGAAAATCTACAGGAAACCATAGATTTTCCCATTAAGTATGGGGGTTTCCTGTAAATTTTCCCTTAAACCAATCCATTGAGGTTGGTGGTTTGGAACATTTGGGATGATTTTTCCATATCTTGGGAATCATCAGGTAGGTATGTAGCGATATATGCTGTATATATACACTGGATGGTTTATTTCATGGAAAATCCATCTATACATGGATGATTCTCATGATCCCAACTGTTACTCAGTCCATGATTTTTCAGAGGGGTTTTAGGTCAACCACCAACCAGATGATGGTTAAAATTCCCAGAATGGTTAACCATAACCACCATTATTAACCATTATTAACCATTATTAACCATGAAAATCCCAGTAACTCGGTTAACCATTATTTGGTCAACCATTATTAACCATTATTAACCAGTAAATCCCCATGAAAATCCCAGTAACTCGGTGGCAGCCTGGCGCCTCCTCAGCCAGGGGTCATGGGGTCATCCCAAGGCGAAGCATGGCCCGTCTCTTTGCCTTGTCCTTCTTGGTCCTAGCAGGCCACTGTCCACCGGATGACCTGAAGGGGGGTCATTTCCTCAGGAAATCCTGTGGGTCATTTCTGGTCAAAATGAGAGATCAATGTTCAGAATTTTTGCTGTTGTTACCCTCACGGTAACATGACTGGTTGGTGGTTTGGAACATGAAATTTATGACTTTCCATATATTGGGAATGTCATCATCCCAACTGACTTTTATATTTTTCAGAGGGGTTGAAACCACCAACCAGATGAACTTAATTACATAACTCTTGAAACTTGCAACTTGCATTTCTTCTTGCCGCTGCCAAAAAAAGCGGCAGTCTTGACAGAGAGAGCAGATTGTCCATGGTTAGTTATGTCATTGTCATTGGGTTGAAGAGGGGGAGGTACAAGTATGGGAATTACCCTCTGGTGAACTAACATAGCAATGGAAAATCACCATTTTTCATGGGAAAATCTACTATAAATGGCCATTTTCAATTGCTATGTTAGTTCACCAGAGGGTAAAAAATGTGTGGCTTATGTTTTCAGGAGCATGAGGAGAGATCTGGAGTCCTCCATCCTGGCGGAGCGCTGCCAATCAACGACGAATCTGGTATTTATGTAGTGCAATGTTAGTAAAGCAATAGTAAACCATCCCCCGAATCACCAGAAATGGGTGGCAAACACCAACAAGCATCCCACAATCGCTACGTTTCCAATCTTGGTATAAGCGACAATTTGCAGGAAACCACCATAGATGTGGTCAAAACCATGGTTTCCGGTAGGTTTTTCCTTAAGCCAATTCAGTTCTATATCTGTGTTGTTGAAAAATCCCATGACAATCCCATTATACAAATCTTATGATTTGTTGCTGTTTTTTTTCCACCATTTAAATTACATCGACATCCATTGAAATCACTCTTAATTTTGGCGAGTTAAACAGTTAAACCATATATCCCCATGGAAAAGTCCCCATGGCATCACCATTGCTTGTTGCGTTAGGCGCCCAGCTCCCCGACGATGAGTGCGATGTCTCCGGCGGAAACGATTGTGCCCTGCCCCTTGGCGACCAGGGCGACCAGGTGCTCGGTGTGCCAGTTGTAAGTTATTGGAATGGGGATATGGCGAACCATATGAACAAAAAATCATATACTGGTATCATGATAACATATTATCAACATATTAATCTGAATTTGTCACACAATCTGACATATATATATATATTATATATATATATATTATATATATATATATTAAATATGTTATAAGCATATAGATATACATATCAACTTATATATATGTATACTAACCACATATATATATATACTAACCATATATATATATATATATCCGCAAATTACATATGATAACCATGTAGCCAGATATATTCGCTAAGCAGCTCGGTATGATATAATGGTTCAATGGGGAATATTAGGTTCGAGAATTACTCAAAATGAGGCAGACTATAATGGGGATTATGATGGTGATGTTTATTTATAAATAATATTTGGCTGGTGAATTACTCTAACTTATCAAAGTCATAAGATTGACTAATCTTATACCATCATATATATATATATATACATATACACATGTGTTTGCATCTTTTACTTAATATCCTCCATGAAATAGACCCATGAACTGCCCCTTTTTCGCCTAGGGCCGTGGTGTAAAATTATCGAAGTCCAATCCCATCCCGATGGTATGATTGGGTGTTCGGATCACATCCTCACGTCCTCGTATTGGCACCATCGTACACGATCCGATTTCGGAAATGATTAGAGCCCCGAATTGTGCTAGAATTCATCAGGAGATGGGTTTCATATTTTTTAGTTTACACCCATGTTGCTGGTCATATACATCAATACATGTTGGTTAACCCAACCCATTTATTCAGATACACCGCCAAGATCATTTTCTCCATTGCACGCCAAAAACATGGATGGTAAAGAATACCATGATTGCTGTAGCTGGAATGACAATAACGATATGTTACCATCCCATGACTCCCATCATGGCAATTTTTATGGTATATATAAAGATGTTGGATTATTCCATTAGTTGACGTATAACAGCATTATACAAAAGCCATAAATTACATCCGCATGATCTCCCATTTAATCATTTTCCATGCCATTCATCCCAGAACTGGGACAATTTACAGGAAACCTCAATGAATTTGATGTTCATGGCAGCCATGGTTTCCAATAGAAATGTCCCCTCTCACCAGTGGTTAAACCGACCATTTGGGTTGAAACTGTGAAGCCGACAAAGAGTTGGATCCCCTAAATGGTCATTTTCGTTACAGTTCGCTATGTAACTATGTAGAACAACACCATATTTTGAAGTTTGGTAAACCATCTATTTCTATGGGCCATCTATACCAGTTCGCAAACTGTAAACGTTTATATATATATATGCATGTATATACATCTTTTATTGATAATCTCCTCCATGAAATAGACCCTTCACTGCAGACACAGGTGGTGTTTTTCAAATTATCCCAGAGTTGGATCGATTTTGCGTGAAATCCTGTTAAATCACCAGAGGGTAAATCACCAGACAGTTCCATTAAATCCCATGAAATCCTACTAAATCGTTATACATCATCCATTTTTTCCCACGAAGTCCCCAGACGTTTCCATCATGGACCCAGGAATGCCCTGCAGCGAGACGCCCGGCGTTTGGAGTCCACTGAGGACTACCATGACTCTGACCCACCTGGAAATGGTTTAAACCTACCGTAGCACCGATGACCAAATAAGTTGATGACTGGGTTGTTTATAAACCATTTTAGTAAAGGTGATATGTAGGTTTACCATTTGGTGAAATCTATTTTTCTGACTGGTATGGTATTTATAGAACTGTTTATTTAATTGTTTTACCCACATGATATCAAGGATATTTCACGACCTTTTAAGGCAAACTAAGAGTTTGCGAACTGGAAAGATCCACCATTTTTCATAGGCAAATCCATTCTAAATAGGGGGCCATGGCGTCCATCGCAAACTGTTAGTTTACCAGAGGGTATATAGTTGATTATAGTTATGTATATCAAAGAATGAACCATAAAAAGGTGTGTGTTTTTTTTTGAAAACATCCCAGTTTTTGTATGTTATTGGGCTCAAAGACCTCGATGCTTGTATCATGGAGGTTTAAGCATTGACATCAGTAAACCAATAAATCATGGAGAAGGGTTGGTCCAAAGATAGGTTATTTAAATTCATAAAAAATCCATGGTAATTGTTGTTTTCCCCATGGCCAATCCCATTGCTTTTGATTGAGATACCCGTTATGTTCAGACTCTGATCCATCTGGAATTCTGGGGCCCAGGCAGGGCCCAAATCTGAGGTGTGCTACGGTACTGCACTGCCAAGCAGAGTAATGTTGTTTTAAATGAACTGACACGAGGTGCCGGTCCCTACTTATGCCATCTTATGCCTTCGATTATAAACACAGTTAACCATATATATATAGTTACCATAACCTCAACACAACAGTTGAGCTACTATTTGTTCAACTAACTTAGCAACTCCGAACTGCGGCATCACCCAAAAAAACTGCATGTTTTGTTTCTGCCGTGGCCCAAACAGTCGATGAAGAAAAGAAAGTGAATCAACCAGTTGTTCAATTGTGTTTTTTTAATGGTAAAGGCATGTGGAAATAATGGATATATATATATATATATACATACCCATAAGAAATGGGAAAAAATGTTTGAATGTGAATATTTTGAGAGATACTTACACAACTATAGCCTCCAGTGAACTAACAGTTTGCTATGAAAAATGGACCATTTGGAAACAATTTAAAATGGGAATGTCAATAGCCATGTTAGTTTACCAGAGGGTAATCAGAAATTGGACATATATATATATATATATATTTATATATATACATACCCATACTCGGCGATGGTCGTCAATCCATTTTTATATAACCTCTTGTATGGAATCCCCAACGATAACAGAATGACTGTATACCCCATATACCAAAGTTTTGACAATGGTTTGAGTATGGCACATATGGCGCACACTTGACAAACCAATTGACCCACCTTAATTTGGTCATTGCTTGTATTTTCCATGGCCATTTCAGGAACCTAAATTGCAGGTACCTACCATATATAAGGCCTATATAAGGCCTATGTAAGGGAATATCCCCACAAAATATGGTCTGAAATATGGTACGTTTACGTACCTCCATTAAAATGGATCCTGAAGATCTCCCATCGAGTATTTCACGACTTAGAGGACCTTTTTGGGTGAAACATGTGTTGGGTCCGGACGGTCCGACTCGTGATGTTTGGCTTTTTGGCTCACCAGTCTTTGGCTCACCAGAAGAGATCACCACTTCTGTCAGCTTGCTTCATCGCCTGTCATGTCTTGCTGCTGCTGCTCTTGCGTTGAGAGACTCGGAAGGGAAGCCAAATAAGCCAACAGAAACCAGCTCCCCTGATGGCCGAATCCAGCCCGGTGATAGTTGATTGACATTGATTGACAATGATATAGTTGACATTAGTTGACACATATTTGAAAACCATGACAAACATACCCGTTTCGAAAAGAATGTATGTTAACATTATGTTAACCAAAACCTTTCAAGCAGCCTTTTCGAACACATCGATTTATTCTGTGTGTTTGCTGATGAATATCAGCGACTACACACTTTATACAGTTATGGCCATTTATCAGTTATAAGTACTGAACTAACCCCATTTATAGAATGTATAATCTCATAGAAATAACCACTTATAACTGGTAAATGACCATAATTGTATTAATCAAGTACTGAGGGTTTGGAATGGCTGAACCTGGGGACCACCCGGCGGATCCCGGCGGTCTGGAATGGTCACTGGATGATTTTAGACCTGGACCTCTCCAGCGTCACGGCTCGTTAGAAAGACCCCGACCGACTTTCGTTCTGCATATCACTTTACTTGTGGATATCATATATTTGTATGTAGTTGCTGATTATGTAGATTTAATTTGTATTTTTGTTAGTGGCAGTGGCAGTGACTGTGAGTTCATTTGCGGTAGCAAGAAATTATCAATCATCAAGTTTCAGAGACCCTGTTGGGCCATATGGGCCGCTAAAAGTTGGAAAGGTATAGTGGTACCAAAATGGAAGCGCACAGTGCTCCCAAAAGATACAATGCTAACTGAAAGTCTAAAAGGCCATCCGCTGACATAAAGTTTCAGAGACTTAGACCCTAATCTTGTCACTCACCGCAAGTTGAAAAGATATCAGGGGGAGGTTCTGAAAAAATATTGCCCTTCAATTCGAAGAATTTTCCCCACGTAGGCCACAAGAAAACCAAATTAGACCCCTGTAGTTTGGAAACCCAATATGGAACACTTCAAATTTGATACTTACTCAGCCAATGCGTAGTGCTCCCAAAATGGAAGCGCATAGTGGTACCAAAATGGAAGCGCAAAGTTGAAGATTAAATATGTTCTTTTTGCAAAATCTTGTCCAAAGTCAAAATTATTCAAATTTGAGCCCCACAAAAAGAAGAAATGGTGGGGCCCAAAGTTGAAGATTTAATATGTTTATTTAATACGCTTTTAATTCCAAACCTGCTCATAGGTTGTATCTTGATAGTCCCAAATATGTCCAGCGAGAACTCCATTCACGGCTCAGAGGATTTCATTTTACACCAGGGGTTTAGGGTCTAAAATGAAGCCCCAGGGTCTCTACAGTTATGGCCCAACTAACAGTTATAAATGGGATAACTCCTAAAACTGAGGTTGCATATCATGAAACAATCCCATTAACCATCATTGACCGTATACATATAATGCCAACATCGGATTAATCAACCCTCCCCCCCCCCAGAAGGTCAGAACTCTACCTTGTAGGTCATTTTCTTAAACACCCCTTAATAATAAGCAACTCTGAACCATAAAACTTTGGATATGGCTTACGTCAATTAGATCTTAATAGAATTCCATTGGATTTGTTAAAATCTCATGGATCAGAAAGGTGGTTGATTAATCAGGGGCAAACCGTGGTTATTATTAATGGGGGACATGGGCTCATGGGGGGTACCCTTTGGGAGCTATCCAAACTGATGATTTTTATAAAGATATTAATTAGAAATCGATCATTTGGGGAATAGTTGTTTTTTGAAATTTTCAATGATCAACTTAAACCTTAAGTATATCAATGATGATAAAAAAAAGGTAAAAACAATTGGAAATAAATAGAATTGGAAATCAAAATTGTTGGATAAAAAAATCGATTTCAGCACAGGGGGTTGATTAATCATGTCCCAGCCAAACGGTTCATTAATCCTGGGGGACACCTTTTTTTAAATTACAACAAAAAAAATGGGCAGAGGGGGTTGGTTAATACCGCTGGGATTAATAATCCTAACTTGACATTATATATATATATATATATTCACCATGTTAATTAAGGATGTTTTTTTTTGAGGGCCGTAACTGTAGGAGTTGAGGCTTCATGTTTTTTTTCCGGCCTTTTGCTCAACCGCAGCGCTGAGTACCGGCTCGGTGGGTGTCATTCAGAAGTTCGGTGAGTACCAGGGGGTCCAAGAGCCGGGATGCAGTTGCGACCTGGCGGAGCCGATGGAAATTCCGAGGAAAATCGTGAATTCTGGTGAATTCTATAGTGCTTATATACATATATGTAACGGTTGTGAATGTTATGGATTACCATAGTTTTTTGGTTTTGGTGTTAGTAACTAGTGTTTTTTTTGTCGGATATAAATGGTGAAATTTTGAAAATAGTGGTTATTTTCATGGTCCTTGATGTTATGAATCACTATGATTAATGGTGTTACGGTGACCTCTCAACCAGTGTGATGACCCTTAGGAGTTTATTTCCAAGTAGGCTCACTATGGTGCTACCCTCTGGTAATTTAACATAGCTATTGAAAATTGCCATTTATAGTGTGTTTTCCCATTAAAAATGGTGATTTTCCATAGTTATGTTAGTTTACCAGAGGGTATGTTCTATGGTGGATCTATCCTTGGTTGGACAGGTGAATTGCCAGCTGTTGAGCTAGGCGGCACCGCATTTTGTGCTCATTTGATGTTGCTTGGGCGACAGTCAATAGCTCATTCTATATGCAGGGTTCATTAGAGAAAACGTGTGCGAATCTAGAACTAGAACTGGAGAGTGAACAATGTGACTGAATGTTTTTGATAACTTCTAAGATTAAAAACCGTGGGTTAATTATGCCTCGTTCAATGGTTTATATGTTCAGCCACGGCAAATATATATATATATATATGTATATATATATAGAATATAGATGAATATATATATATATATACATATATATATACATATTATGTAGACATATAAGTATATATAGAATATAGATGAATACACACACACATATATATATATATATACATATTATGTAGACATATATGTAGGATATCAGAATAACACACACATATATGGAGGTTTCCTGAAATAAGGGTATCCCCAAATCATCCATTTTATATATGGTTTTTCCTTGAAATAAACCATCCAGCTATTGGTGTACCCCCATTTATGGAAACCTCCATCCGATCCGGTCGCGGCACGTTGAGGCATTTGCTGGCCCATCACCACCGTGGACCCCGTCTCTTTGGCTGTGAGGCGGGGAAAGATATGTAAACATTCACAAAAAACTATGGAAAATCAATAAAGACCATGGGATTTACAATGATTTAATGGAATTTTATAGTGATTCAATGGGATATTAGTGGGATTTACCCTCTGGTAAACAGCCACATAACTATGGAAAATCACCATTTTATAGCTGGGTAAATCAACGAACTAAACAGCGATGTTCAATGTCGCTATGTATTGGAAATTATTGGATTAACCATAGTCATGGGGATCCCCAATAGCTGAGCTCGATGGTTTATAATGGAAAAATCCTATCAAAATGGTTTAGTAATTAATGGAATATAAATGGTATATGAATGGGAAATTAAGGGGATATGATATAGTTAATGACTAACCATGGTATAGTCATGGGAATATGAATATAATGTGGTTCAAACAATGTCATAAAACACCCATGACTGGGAATGGTAAACATAGACGCAACGCCCACCATTTCAGAAGCGGGGCAAATGGTGGGAGTTGATCGTAAACATACCACCTATAAAAATGGTGATGACTGGGGGATGGTTTATGAAATTGCTTTACCCACATTAAATTTAGGTTTAATGATGTGTCATAAATTTAACATGGATGGATAATCATGGATTTGTATAAATATTTTATGGATTTCCGTTTTACAATATTGTTGTAATGGTTTTTGGATAAATCATCAAGTATGCATGCTAGATTGAGTTTGACTGGTGATATTGGAAATTGTCATCTCTGCATTTTGCAAGTGGGTTTGTGTTGCTTTCTGTTTTTTGTTCCCTTTGGTAAACTAACATAGCTATTGAACATTGCCATTTATAGTTGATTTTCCCATTTAAAAATGAGATTTTCCAGAGTTATGTTATATAGTTTACCAGAGGGTATCAAAATGCGCGTCAATTGAAAATGCGCGAAATTGCTACTCTGCGAAACAATAGACCCGATTGCCACATCCAACAGGCCACAAAGCCCTGAGTCATTGTTGAATCTATTCTCACTTGCGCTCTATATATGGTATTTTGTGTGGTTATCGGGGGACAATCACCATCACCAACCACATCTCGATATGTATATATATATGTATTCAGAGGGTTCTATATCCGTTTATTTGTACGAACTCCTAAAACATCACTGCGATGTCACTGGAGTGATGCTTATAAGATTGGGGGTAACTATCCCAAATGGCTGGACTTATTCAATTCAGATCAGTTGGTGAAATATAGCAATTTACCCTCTGGTTATTTAACATAGGCATGGAAATGGCATATTTATAGATGGTTTACCTATTATAAATAGGCCATGTTCCATGGCTATGTTAAATAACCAGAGGGTAATGCAATTTAGCCGGATCTATTCTAGATCAACTTCCATGAATGTTCCTTCATGATTTGTGCCCCCCCAAACAAATGCATACAAATGCTATACTCTCTATAAAGTTGACCTTTTTAAAGCTGTTCCCCAGATAGGATACACTCATACATTTTAAGTGAGGACTTCAATTGGTGACATTTGAAATCTATTCTAAACTGATTTTTTTGACGGTGAACTTGTAGATTGTACTTGAGTGTTAAGCAAGTGTTTTTCCCCCCCCAAAAAAAAAGGTATGCCATTTTTTCACACCATAGTGAGCCGGAACAACTAATCAGGGGTGCTGAATAATTTGGAATTTTCTAGCCACAATAGCTAACCTAGCTACTAATCAGCACCTGGATGTGCGATATCCATGTGCCCAGTTAATGAATATCCAATATCCATTTTTCCAATCATGCCAAACCTTGGTGAAATCGGAAGGTATTCAGATATCACCAAAAATGAAAGACGCAGGCAGCAGGAGTGCAGATCAGATTGCAAGACCAAAGACAACGTCACAGTCACCGTTGCGTCTTGGTGGTTTTGTCCGTTCAGTTACTGCCGTGGGGTAAGCCGGGTAAACGAGTAAAGCTGGGTTGGTGGGCTGATGTTCAGCCATGTTTCAATCTCACATGATTTAAATGTATCATTGGATTTGTTTCAGAGAACATCTACAGGAAACAATGGTTGTTACCACCAAATTGATTGGGTTTCCCAGTGTTTGTTTGCTTAAACCAATCCAATGACAGTAGGAAGTTGTCAGAGAAGTTGTCATAGCATTCTGTGAAAGGTATCCGAGGGCCCGAGGCCATGTAAGGGGTAGCTACTTGTTCTGACAGCAGGGTGAGTAAGCATGGGTAACAAAAAGGCAAAGAAAAAGCCATGGGAAAAGCCTGCGGACCACCTGGAACAGGTTTGGGACCTGCTGCGGATGTGGAGGTAAAGGGGCGACTTTGGACCCCAGATTTTGGGTCGTTACAATTTCGGCAAGGTGTCCGAAGGAAGTCATTCGTCTAACACTTAAGCAGATCTCCAGTCTTGACACCCGCTGAAGCAACTGTTCCTTGTTCCTGATTTGGCATGCTCGAATTCAAACGACGCTGCGTTTTACCTTGAGGTCACAGCCTGTCAATATCGAGTTCAGAAGGACATGATCAAGGTGCCGGAACTTAGCCACTTCGGGGGGCCTAAGTTTCATGTACCAAAAAACTGGACGGTTGAACACTTCAAGCCATGGAACGTGGCGATATGTGTGTGTGTATGTTATATATATACACATTATATCAGCATATAACGCAATAGCTTGGATTTGCTGGAGATGTTTTTTTTCCCCATCGTTAATGCTTGATGTGGGCAATCTACTATTATGATTGTTTCCTTTTCAAATATGCGGCCCGTTCAGCAAATCCAAGATAAGGTTGGAGAGCTCCACAATTGACTCAGTTTACCAATGTGGCAGAGCCATGGGGGTGTCTGAAAAAATGGTGCATACCAACAGGGAAAATTGTGGTTTAATGAGGAAGGATGATGGTGTAACGGAGGCATATATGATATGTCTAGAAGGTCTATATAGATATATCTAGATGTTCAGATGCTTGGAATTCTTCACAATGGTGAGTAATTTGGTAATGTATTCCTCGTATGTGTTGTTTGGATGAAGGGTTCGGATGTTCAAACTATGAAGGCCCTGAAGCACAGTTTTAAGTACTCACTTTCTCCCTTTTTAATGGGTACCTACTTGGTGGTTCGTCCTCCTCAGAATATTGATTGCAAGCCCAGCTTTGAATGCGGTAAGCAGGGTTAAAGTCCACTCATCAGTGGAGTCTTGTAACTACTTGAAAAGATGAGACACCAAGCAACCACCATGTAGCCACAAAGTATCTAGCCCATTTCATGGAAAGTGGTGACTAATTTATCTATCTATCTATCTATCTATCTATCTATCTATCTATCTATCTATCTATCTATCTATCTATCTATCTATCTATCTCTCTCCCTCTCTCTCTCTCTATCTATTTCTCTTTCTATCTCTATGTATCTCTCTATCTTTCTATCTATCTATCTCTCTATCTATCTCTCGATCTATATTTCTATCTATCTATCTCTATCTATTTCCTTCTCTTTCTATGTCTATCCCTCTCTATCTATCTCTATCTATCCCTATCTATCTCTATCTATCTCTATCTATATGTTTTCTCTATCTATCTATCTATCTATCTCTATATCTCTCTATCTCGTTCTCTCTATCTCTCTATCTCTCTCTATCGATCTCTCTCTTTCTCTCTCTCTCTATCTATTCTAATCTAATCTAATCTAATCTTAATCTAATCCAATCTAATCTAATCTATCTATTTATCCGACTAAAAACAGCTTCGGGCTTACCCATTTGCTGCAGGGAAAACTGTTGGAAGAGGACAGAAACTGCCAATGTTTATGGTGATTGTTGATTCTAAGTGTCATGTTATCCGATTATCGATCAATATGACACTTAGAATCAAATATGTGGGATAATCTGATAATATGACACTTAGAATCAACAATCACCATATATTTTATATCAAACAAACATGTCGTGCTAAGCTTTGTTAATCGTCCCATGGGATCACCGAGATCATTCGGCTCGATCGTCTCAGGTGGCACATTTTGACATCGCTGATCCCTTCAGTCAAATTGCCGCAGAAGTGGATAGCGACTTGGCGGCGCTGAAAACTGTGTTTGTCTCACGGCTAAGGAAAAAAACACTTTTAATAATGCTCACTATGCAACATAATTTGTATACATGCATGGATGTATTAGCATGTATGATATAGTAGCTATAACACCTTGTATCTGGAACATGTTATTTTCTTTCGCATGTATCCCAACAGCAAACCATCTAGTGATTTGAGAGATCGTTAAGGTTTGGGCTCACCGTTGCTCTGGGCGTAGACATTTTTTCTAGGGTCAGGTTCCAGAAACTATGGTTTTGTAGCAATAAAACCACATATTATTTGGAACCGTGGGATAGGGACGTTTAATATGAACGGGGGAAGTGGCTTGCTTGGGTAGGAAGTTGGAAGTTTCCTGTTGGTTCTTTTTGTCATGTCCCCTCTTGGTTGTTGTCACCGTTGGACCTGCAAACATGTTTGCAACCCCATCTCGTTATGGTTAGTTTAACTACCATATAACTACCATATAAGGTTAGTTTCTTCACCATATAACTACCATATAACTACCAAATGAAATCCCACTTATTCCAAAGCAAGTGACATATCTAGGGGACCCCACCTTGTAGGGTTACCATCCACGAAATCCGGTGCAGGCGTGCTTCGTTCCAGCATGCCCACCATGACGTTGGACGAAAGCTATGAGGCCAAAGAAAAGATGGTGTCTTGGCAGCTTGGAAGCTGGTTGGTGGTTTCAAACATGGCCTTTATTTTCCATAATATATGGGATACCCTCTGGTAAACTAACATAGCAATGGAAAATCACCATTTTTAATGGGAAAAACAACTATAAATGGGTCATTTTCAATAGCTATGTTAAATTACCAGAGGGTAAAACAAGTGCAGCCTGAGTGCAGCAACCCCAAGTCATGATCACTGGGCATTCGCTGGGCAAATGAAGCCTTTTGGTCGGTGGATGAGCTGATGCCCCACATGACCAAGCGCGCCTGTTTGCACAGCGCAAAAAAAAATCAAAAACAAGTTGGACTGGGTGATATGCACCCCGAAATTCCAGCGAAAGCCAACAATGGCCATATCCAGTAGAATCATGTTTGGGACCATTTTGAGGTTCCATGTTAAACTTAGGTAGCGTATATTCTCAGAATTTGCGCACTTCGGGCACCTTCCAGTTCCTACCCACCCATCAACTGGAATTGTCAATCATATCATTACATGCATGTGTTTCTCAGATACTCCCGCTTTTGTCTCACAGTCCCAGTATATAGTTGGGTCAGTTCAATCCCCTTAAAGCAATAAGCTTGATACCATGAACATCCATAAACATCCAATAACTATGCGCCCTATGTGCCATTTTGGGGGGTATGAAAAGCTCGGAGCCCCAACAGAAGGCTTTACCATCATGCCAGAACTTCAATAAAAGGGCCAATGTGCAGGAAACACGGAAACATGGTGAAAAAAATCCCAATGTTTCTAAAAATAATTCTGGATCTATTCATTTCATTTAACATTGGGATTATTGGATCTAATTAAAGTTACTTCTAAATCATGAAAAATCATGTGGAACTTTACACAGTTGTTCCATGTTGTTCCCAATTTCTTAGGTGAACGAGATCTTGGCCTCGGTGAGGGATGCCATGGGAAAGTACGGCTACGACATCATCAACGTTTTGATCACCGACATCCGCCCCGAACGCTCCGTGATGGACGCCATGCACCTTGGAGAATTTAGCTAAGGCTTAGCTAAGTTGCCTGAAAAAAGTGGCTGAAAAAACTATGGTTTATAGATGTTTATAGTAGATATAACATGATATAACTATAGAGTTACTATAGTTAATGGGGTTTATAAACCAACTTATAACTGGGCAGCATTTTCCCAGGAGAAATCTGACATTGAACCTGGAAATGGATATGAAAGGGAGGGAGAAAAATCATGGTAGTTCCATACATTCCAGTAACGTTCCATACGTGGATCAGCGACGATGACTTGCTGTCTCAGGAATGAGATTAATGCCTCCAGGCGACAGCGCGAGGTGCGATGATTTGCTGAAGATGTTTTTTTTACCCTCTGGTAAACTAACAAAAAACTATTGAAAATGGCCATTTATGGTGAGTTTTCCCATTAAAAATGGTGATTTTCCATAGCTATGTTAGTTTACCAGAGGGTAATGCTCTTCCTTACTATTGGTATTGGGTTCTATGGTGCTATGTATTCCAATTGGTTAAATTTTGCAAACATGTGCTTTCTTAATGCACCCCTAAGCAAATCCCAGTGAGGTAGATCAATTGCTTTGGCAGCAAATGGTTTTAAGTCTATCTAAAACATCTGGAACATGAATTTTAACATGATATATATCCCTATGGATCCAAGTACCTTCTTAGGAAGTGTTTGGGGTATAATTTACTATAATTTGGAGGCTTAAGGCTTAAGTACCTTCTCAGACAGTGTCTGGATCCATAGGGTATAATTATATAGTATATAAATATTAGTATATAAATATATATATAAATGTATATAGATATAATAACACATACACACATAATTATATATATATATTTGTGTGTGTGTGTGTGTTCTGCTTCAAACCGCCATCAGTCACCAGTTTTGCCGTTCCTACCTTTGCCTCATCCCATGGCCGTGGTTTTTCCGTGCCAGGCGGCCTTCGAGCGCGGCGAGGCGGAGAAGCTGCTGAAGATCAAGGCCTCCGAGGCGGACGCCGAGGCCAAGCGCCTGGCGGGCGTGGGCATGGCCAATATGCGCGCGGCCATGGCGCAGGGCTTCCAGGACGAGACGTGGTGGGATGTGGTGGGATGTGGTGGGAGGGGGGAAGATGATGGAAAATGGGAAGGTTTATAGATGTTTTGTAGTGATGTATAGCTGGGAAAATGTGGGGAAATGATTTGTAAATGGAGGTTTGAATGGGAAAATCATCTATAAATGGTGGATTTTCCATTGCCATGTTTCATTACCAGAGGGTAGATGGTGCCATGGTGCTATGGGTTGGATGGTGCCCCAGTTGGTTGAATTTGGAAAGATATGGAAAGGTGACATTGGTGGCTTGGTTGCTAAGGTAACGGTGAAGCTGTTGTTGGGTTGATGGATGGCCTACAGTTAGCGGTGAGATAGATGTAGAGACATGATATACCCTTTGGTAGACTAACATAGCTACGGAAAATCACCATGTTTAATAGGTAAATAGGTAAATCAACTATAAATGGGCCATGTTCAATAGCTATATATATATATGTTAAATTACCAGAGAGAGGGTAGATATGGCATACGCATTTAACCGAATCCATGGAATGCGAAATCTGAGGCATCTTCGGGGTTTATTCAAAGTGTCAAACTGAAGAGAAAATCCATATTGATATCCTATGTTTGGGGCAGGGTGGGGATTGGGAATGGGGCAATGGTTGAACGGTAATTGGAGCACTGGGAACTGAACAATTGATCACAGAAGAATTGCAGGGGGACCTTTTTCGCAAATCCAAGAATGTTTCAAATAATTTTATGAGGTATATTTTATTCATGTTACTCTTTCATGTCCCATAGGATCCATGGTGCTGCTATATATGTGGTAACATGGATCCCATCAAAATATACCCCAGTCATGTTAGCATATATACAGAAAACCATGGATCCTATGGGTGTTGCTTCAAACAAGTGGCCCGATGACCTCACGGGCTGTCTGGGCAATTCGCAGGACTCGATGAAGTTCATGAAGGACGACTGCAGCGGGCTGAGAGCATTGGGACTACATATTACATATGTATATTATGTCTGTTAATGTTAATTTCTAAATATTAATTCATCTAATTGTAAATGTGTATGTTAGATATGTATATGGCATCTACAGGGAACAGGGCGGATATAGAGCAACAGCGCAAATGTCTGCTAGATGTTTTTCACTCATAGTAGCACCCAATATGTTTGGAAGGGTCAAAAATCGGCCAGAGCCAAGGGTGATCTCAACGCCCGAAATGCCACCTCGAGACAAGACTAACTGGCACTTTCGGTTTCCTTCAACATCCTTCAACATTGAAGCTACGCCCAAAACTTGATCAGGGCAATCACATAGTGGTTCCTTTGTAGCATTTTTAAGTGAATTGCCACTTGCAGTTCACCGTTGTTTTTTTTTTGTTTGGACATCGGCGTTTTCAAAAAATCCCGTGGATCCATTTCCGGGATCCACCGGATCCATGCCAGGACAGCGGTATGTCAGAGAAGGAGGCGATGCATATGATGATCATGACGCAATACTTGGATACTTTGAAGGAGTTGCTTGGTACCAAAAAAAGGGAGTGTCAGAATGCCCCCCTATATAGAGCCCAAGATGATGTAGATGTGGAATTCCTGCGAAATATGGCCCAAAAAAAGAAGTCTCTCCGATGAAGGTAGCCATTGAGAAAAGCTCGTTTGGGCTTGGATTGATTGTACAGTAGCTGCCGGCTGGAGCTGTAAAGTTCCCGGAATCCCTGCGCCACATTGCCAGACACTTGTTCTCCACTGCGCGCTTGGACTTTTAATGCCCCCTTACACTAACTCGGTTCTAAAACTTCCATAATCCCCAAGTTGGTATAAGTTGGAGGTCTATTTTCCCGAGAAATTCTCAACAAAACTGATGTCCGTCCCTCACAAAAAGTTTCTGTTCTTTTGCTGTCAATCCTCATGTGTTTGGCTGGTTAACCATGCTAGCACTCGCTGTTGAGGGTTTTTAAATATTTTTCATTCCCATGTTTGCTGCTTATCTCGCACAACATGTCCGCGAAGACATGTTCAAACATGTTCAAACCATGTCAAACCAAAGTTTGATGATTATCTGACCATTTCAGCCGGTTCCCTCAACGTTTTCTTGCTCAAAAACTTGTGTTTTTCCTGCTCAAAACCAAATCATCCAAATCTTTGACGGTTTCCCTTCATGTGGTTCTTCCTTATGCCATGCTTTTCACTCCTTCTGTTTCAAATCAAAAAAATCACCCAAATCTGCCAGAGAATGCCACTTTTCTCCCACCTTTCTCTGCCCCTTTTCGGAGCCTCGAGGGCCTCCGGTCACCGGACCCCCCGAGGTTCGCCGGTTCGCACGGCTCCATCGTGGTGCCGCACGGCCCGTCGGCCGTGG
The DNA here is from genome assembly GCA_947184155.2 of Cladocopium goreaui. Lineage (NCBI taxonomy): Eukaryota > Dinophyceae > Suessiales > Symbiodiniaceae > Cladocopium > Cladocopium goreaui. The sequence continues at coordinate 469,455 of CAMXCT020000025.1, forward strand.
GCGATTTGCAGGGCCAGATCCGTGACGGCTTCCTGCAGGCGGCGTCCCAGCGCCTCGGTGAAATCCTTGGGTCAACCAACTGGATGGCTAGTGCTATAAAAAATGGCCATTGAAATAGTGAGTTTTCCCATGAAAAGTGGTGATTTTCCATGGTTTAACATGGTTTGATATGGTTTAATATGGTTTAATGGTGATTAATGGTGAGTAATATATGGTGATTAATGATAAATTAACTGTTATTTTCCCCAATAGTTGGGATGATCCAATCTGACTTTCATATGTTTCAGGGGGGTTGAAACCAACATAGTTTATAATATATTATAATTTGTTGATATGTGTTGCTTTTTAAATGGAAACATCTACTTTCCAGCTCAGATATTTTGCGGCAAGGTATCTAAGTTTGTTTGAAAGGTACAATGACCATGAGACATGATGGCTGAAGAAGATCTTGTACTAGATTTTGCAAAAGATGAAGGAGTTCTAGAAGAAAATCAAATAATGTGGTGTTGGTTAAGCTTTTGCTGTTTTGGAATATAAGCTAGAAGTCCTTCATCAGCTGGCTGATGACGAAGATGACGCAGAAAAAACAACAAAAATATGAAGGTATGCCCCTATGACTGGGCATTATATAATTAATCTATAATTACATATAATTACAATTTTGAATCATTTATATAAATCTATGATCAATCTATTGGAAAAAAAGGTGAAGTACCATCAATTTTAAAAGAACTATGTTTTATATATGTTTGGTTCCTTAAGCAAAGCCAACTATATGATGTTGTAATTTCATGCAGCCAAAAGGCAGGCAAATCATTAATAAACATTGGCAAATAATCTATAATCAATCAATTGTTATTGGCAATTACCATGATAGATATAATTAGATATTAACAATGTCATCCCCGAGGTTTGATACTATGTAATACTTACTGGCACCCCTATGACTGGGATCTAACTATCTCGTGGTGAAGGAAGGGAGCTGTTCAGAGGGCTATGATGCCTATTCCATGGGGAGTCGGAGCAAGCAGCACGAGTTCCGAGCCACATGATAGCTGATTTCATACTTTCGACGTCAATCAATGGTCATTTCAGGAACCGATTGATTGGAGGTACCTACCATATATGGCCTATTTGTTAGGCCTATAAATTTCAGGGAATATCCCCACAAAATATGGCCAAAAATATGGTACTAACGTACATCCATTGAAATGGATCCTGGATTTCCCATTGAGTCAATGGACCCCCCAAATGCCCCAGTTTAGACACATGTGGCATGGTGGGCTCTGGAAATGCTGAGGCAGAAAATGTCTGGTGGCATCTTTGGTTGAGATTCTGAAAGGCCATGGCAAAGCCAGAGGCCGGCGGCCTGCGAATTCGTAGCAGAGAACCCCTCAGACCCATGAGGTTTACAAAAAAAACATGGACCAAGAGGTAAACCATAAGACTTGTGACTACTACATGCAAATTATGAAGTTATGATGATAAAGCTACTAAGCATTACTAAGCATCAGTTTTAGTCACAAATATGTCATGTTAATAGGGTTGGCCGCCCCCATTTTGAGGTTAGCCGATTGCTCGGTAGCTTAATGCGTATATGTTAGTTCTTTGAATTGGATATGCGAGACATATGGAATCCAACATTGGCGACGATTAGGTTCTTATTTGGCATTGTTACCTGGTAGTTTTCGATATGCGAAGTGCTACGCAGCACCAGACATTGCATGGAGTTGTCGCTGGTGTTCATTTGCTGACAATCGAGGGTACCTTGTTCTGCCGCTGCTTCCTTTGTACCACCCCACTGGTCGCCCGTTGTCCAAAGACTGGCTGTTTGGCGAAGGTGGGGTGAATGCTGGATGATCAAAGGGCGAACTTTGCAGATTGGTACTCATGCTTATGGATAAAACATCCCATATGCTCCATGTATGGTATATTTACCTACATTTGCCCTAAAAATCACCCAAATGTACGTAAATATACCATACATGGAGCATCTGGGCATGATAAAACTATGCTAAGAATTAAGGTGTTAAACCATCCAAAAAAGCAACCATCTCCTAGGTCCTAGGTCCTTGGTGACATGTGTTGTTGGCAAATGAAGCTTCCAAGATATAGGGCTTCCAAGATAAGGGCCTACACACACAGATATATATATATATATATACATATATATATATATTTATTATTATTATTATTGTTACAATATTAATCCTTTCACCGCAAAAAAAATCACGCAGGAACCCAAGTAATCTGAGGTGGATCCATGCACGGGTCAGGCCCATGAGGGGTTTGTGATGCCTGGGTGTACATATATATATATATATGCATATATATATATATATATATCATATATATATATATACACGTATATACACACACACACACACATATATATATATATGTATATGTATATGCATACACACACACACGCATATATATATATATATATACACATATACTTTGCAGATGGACCCAACTCATGGTTAAGCTTGGCATGTGCAGAAGTGGAAGTTAAACAGGTCCTCTTTGAAGGCGCTGGTTTCCGATGCCCTGTGTGATCCAGTCCTGTGCTGCGAGCCCTGCAGGGAACGCGTGCCCGAAATCGGCTGGGCACGGCGTGGTGTAGGCGAAAACAGCGAAAACAGAAAGGCGGCGGAAGCCGCGGAATGCCTGGGAAATTGTCTGTTTGGACACTTAGATGGGTATGGATCAATACCTATTAATACCATTTTTAGTGGGATGAACATCCATTTACCAGCTATTTTGATGTTCACCAGGGGTACAAGGTTTTGACACACTGCCAGATGGACCACGGAGTTGCTATAACTGGTGGGCATAAGTGGATGATAAGCCATGATATTATATCCCGTTTTGGGGGATATAAGCCACTACTAAATCCTTGGCCGATCACCGCCAAACCATGGGATTCTATACTCAAAACCATCTCAAAAGCATGAAATCCTCCGGTCATCAAACATGGCAATATGGAAAATCCTTCCATGGATTCCATTGCCGTGTTCGATGATGGACGGTATTTTGTTTCTTTCTGTTTTTTGTTGAGGCCTCTAATTTCAGGAACAACATGGAACAACCCAAAATTTGAGCAGGAGTTGGAGCCGTTCATGGTCGAAGTCGAAACCAAAGAGCAACTTGGACGGGAAGGAACTTCCTTGGGTTTGGTCGGAATTGGCCAACAAAAAACGGGATATTATAATATGATATGTGTTTTTCATGATGATATGATATGAATATAATAATTTATTTCTAGAATTGGTACATTTCTGCATGGAATGTTCGGTCATTTTTGGAGGTGGAGGTGGAGTTGCGATGAATGTGGCCTGTTTGTTTCTTTTGCCATACATGCCAAGGATATCGCTAGAGACGTTGAGGGCAACCAAGATTGGTAGCCGTGGCTAGGGCCCCGGCTACAAATTGGTTATTCATGCGTTTTTTCTCGCACAATGTTTGAGTTCATAATCCATGAAAGGAGCAGACAAACTGTTCTGGGTGGCCCTTCACAAGCTTCAAAAAAACCAAACTCATGATATATCAACTTACATCGCTGATGTTTCCAAGGCATTCGTGTTTGTTTGACATGTTTTTCCCGCATGAATTGCCCACATTTGACCCAAATCAAGGACATTGACAGGGTGGTTTTCCCCTATTGGTTGGTTTGAAAAGCCATCCAAATATAGCTGGTTGGTGGTTTGAAACATTTTTTATTTTCCATAATATATGGGATAATCCTTCTCATTGACTTTCATATTTTTCAAGATGGTTATTGCACCACCAACCAGATAGAATCCAAAATATCGAATCTACAGGTGTGTCCACCTTATATCTCGCACCAAAAAAAACAAGGTCGGCTAATTGCCAATCTGCGTCCTAGGACTCAGAACGTCTCGATGGAAGATTTGGGCGGCTTGCCTTGCTTTGGAAGGGACGAACTCGGGGGGGACTTGTTTTGCAAAAATGTGAAGAATTCCAAAATCCATTACAAGATAATATATAATATATATATAATTATTATATACACGTGCACCCCCAGCTACAAGTTGGTTTGAAATGACGTTAAACTAGCTCGACAATGTATATATATATATATATACATATAGATACACCAGAAGTTATAAGTTAGCAAACTAATCTAGAGGCCCCCGCCAGTTTGTTTTTCCCCATGCGCTAGTTCATTGACTCTCTCTTGCTTTCTGGATAGGTTTTGTACGTTGAAAACACTTTTCGTTAGTAGACAACAACTTTTACAGCAATCTTATATCTAACTGTTAGATATAAGATTGCTGTATAAGTTGTTGTCTACTAACGAAAAGTGTTTTCAACTGGGGTATAGTAAGGTCATGGGCCATGTCATCATGTGTAATCTAATCATTCATTATATCCCCAATATTCCTCAGTAGATGGTAAAATCATCCATTAGATCCAATTACATCCGTATTTCCCAAGTTATGTGCCATCTTGTCTAGCAATATATCAGTTCCCCTCTAGAATCATGTGAAAGCATGTTAAATCACTATTGTTCTTGGTGAATCACCATGTTCCCCAATAAAATCATCATTTTCCACCATAAAATCACCATTGTCCGTAGTAAATGACGCTCAACCGTGGCAGCACCGTTGCCCAACCGGTTTCGGGGCAAGGCCTGGACGAGCTGCACCGCTTGCTGGGCATGGCGCAAGAGGAGTTGCTGAAACGAGGCGGGGGAATTAGGGGAATCATTATGATCTCTCTCTCTCTCTCTATATATATATACAGTATTATATATATAGTGATATATATATATATGTATATAGTGATATATATATATATATACAGATATATTAGGATTATGGGCATATATCATATAATGGTCGCCCTTAAATCCATTGGTTGCTGGTCGCATTTTTTGGCCGACTGTGAAGTCTGTTGTCGACCTCACCTCGTGACGTCACTGGAATGATGACGTTTACAGTTTGCGACATAGAAGCCATGGCCATAGAAATAGAGAGTTTTCCCATGAAAAATGGTGGAGAACTATGGAAAATCACCATTTTTCATGGGAAAACTATGGAAAATCACCATAGAAATAGTGAGTTTTTCCATGAAAAATGGTGGATCTTTCCATAGTGATGTGGCTACGTTTACCAGGCCGGGTATTCGATTTCAGCCAGATTTATATCATGGGAATGTGGGATTTCATTGATTTAACCACCGGTTTTTACCCCGGTTTTTGTCGGGAATTTTTATGAGATTCAACCAGCAAAAATGGTCTTTGGCCATGGGTTTTAAGGAGATGCTTCATGGGAGTTCAGGATGATTTCTTGGGGATTTTTTGGGATGGGCTGCTGACCTAAGTGGTAGCTGCGCGTTGCGAATGTTCATAACCCTGGTTCAATGGCCATTTCAGGAACTAAATTGGAGGTACCTACCATATATAAGGCCTTTTTTTCAGGCCTAAATTTCAGGGGATATCCCAACAGAAATATGGCCAAACATATGATACGTTTTCGTACCTCCATTAAAATGGATCCTGAAGATCTCCCATTGACTGGTAAGTCCAGGATTCGTGGGTTATCCCTTAGGTGATTGGAGGCATGGGATGCTCCAGGGTCTAACAGTTTAGCAGATTTTATCCATTAAAATGGATCCTGAAGATCTCCCATTGACTGGTAAGTCCAAGATTCGTGGGTTATCCCTTAGGTGATTGGAGGCATGGGATGCTCCAGGGTCTAACAGTTTAGCAGATTTTAACCGTAACCCAGAGAAATGGTGAATTTATGGAAAGTAATATGATCCAACTAGCACAATTGTTTACAGTCATGAGATTTTATGATGATGTCTACTTGGACTTGATTGGAATTTGATTAATTAACTGCCAAGAATGCAGATTTATAATTATTTGATTTAAAGTTATGAAAGGTAAGTTGATTGGAAAAAACTACTGTAAATGAATTCTAGGATGTTGTGGATATATCGAACTAGTTCGATCGAGTAAAGTTATATCACCAAACATAACTGGGGGAATCACGTCCAGTGTCCAGATCCGTGCCGTGGCGCCACTAGGGCACATGTTAGCAATGCGGGTCACGATTTGATAACTAAGACTGGTTGGTGGTTCAAACATGGTTTTTATTTTCCATTTCATATATGGGATGTCATCCTTCCCATTGACGAACTCATATTTTTCAAGATGGTTATGGCACCACCAACCGAAAAATGTATGTGAGTTGAGCTGATGTCAGTGTGTTACCATCTAATGTTTCCCCCAGGCGTAGCATCATTGGGAACCAGTAAACAGCAAATAGGATGTTCATCCAAGCAATATTTCCAATATGTTCTTTGTTGATTCAGTCTTTTCTTCGGGACATTTTTTTGGAGGCTGGGAGATCTAGTTTCCAGAAGCAAACGGAGGATCTAGTTATTTCATGTTTGCAAGCTTAGCCAACAGCTATTTCAGTTGTTGAAGAATTAGATTTTGTGGCGTAGCATCTCACAAATGGCATGGCGCAGACTACCAGTGACTTGTTTATTTTTATATAAATGTTGTTTTTTGTTTTTCGATGGGGAACGCCCCATGTTTGCTTGGATGTATAGCTCCTTTTTTTAAGTGCAGTCACATTCTTGTCGGTTATTTTTTTTCATTTTGGTTGGTTCACTTGTGGTAATTACTAGTTATGAAAAGTTGGCCAGAGTCAAAGTTCAAAGCTTGACATTGATGCTTTGTTCACATATTTGACGTCCAGTTCTCTTTCCACTCATATTTCTTATTGTTGCTGCTGAACTCGAATATTCCCTGCTAAAAATGAGTGGTGTTTTCTTGCTAAAAAAATAACATATGGTCCACAACCTTAACGTTCTCCCAGACTCATAATTGTCTCATCCAGAGACAAAACATGCGTCTAGGCGAACGTTAATGGGAAGTAGGGAAGAAATCATATATGATCCGCGGTCTCAGAAAACATGTAATTCTGTCTTGCTGGGAAAAAGAGAAGAAATCATATGATCTGCGGTCTCAGAAAACATGTAATTCTGTGTTGCTGGGAAGTAGGGAAGAAATCAGATGATGTGCGGTCTCAGACAACATGGCTCAAGGGCTCCGGAAGAGGTTTTGGTACTGGCTGGTGCCAAGACGGAGTCAGGTGGGCTTCCTTGACAAAGCTTCAAAAACAAAGACCAAAGCCTTTGCCAAATACAAGAAACACTGGACAGGAGCTGCAGGAGACAATATGGCCGAAGGGTTGGTTTCTGCCGTGAAGCAACCAGCCAGACGACTTGGCAGCATTCATGGAGGCCGCTTGAACGAAGGTGGTCGTCAGAAGGCATTAGCTGCACGGAGCAGTGCTGCTCTCCTGCGCTGCTCCGGACTGTGGAACGTTTTGCATGCTGTCAAAGTAGCTTCAGGGAGTCGTGCTCCTCCGGTCTTCTCCCGATCTCTCCAACAAGTGCCTTCCAGTTGCAAAAGCATGCTTGGCTGGTCGCACAAGGACCTTAGATTGTGAGTGCAACATGCGTGGTTTTACACTGTTTTATATCAATGTATATCCACTATATTTACATTTATGGTTGGTTTCATTATTTTACATGTTTGGTTTATTATCATTATTTGTATGGTTGGTCTTTATTATTTCTATTTTATATTCACAGTTATGGCCCAACTATCAGTTATAAATTGAATTATAACTATAATTAAATATAACCTTAGTTATATGAGTTATTTCATCCCATTTATAACCGTTAGTTGTGCCATCACTGCACCAACCATCCATTTCTCCATGCCATCCAGTGGTAGGCGAACTCTACGGCGCGAGCCCTCCGGAGGACGGCATGGATGCAGAGCGCGGTCGGTCGGACGCCTTCAACGGTGCCGTGGTGAGCATACAATCATCTGGGTAAATTATAACGACCTCACTGCGACCTCACTGGAACTATGGTTAATAAGGGAAATGATCCCCAAATGGCCTTATTTCAGGTTTGTGAATTATTATAATTTGCCCAGAATCATCATTTTCCATAGTAACTTCATTGTGTTCCATCGCAAAAATCATATCTGGTAAATTGACAGTTTGACCCTGAAAATCACCAATTTTTGATGGAAACTAGTCTTCCAACCCCTATCTGCCAGGGTCTATGTTAATTTACCAGAGGGTAATATTCCCTCTAGTATTCCCTCTAGTAAAATCATCATCTTCCATCGTAAAATCATGGATTTCCCTGGTTAAATCATCATTGTCCCCATGATTTTTCTCCGAGTTTTTTGTTGTGCCAAATGTAGCGCCCAGGCACCGATGGTAGCAAGGCGAAGTCTGCAGCTGGCTTGGCGGTTCCTGGGGCTTGGTTTGCTTTACCCTATGGCCCTAGTGGTGGTATATAAAGCAATCGTTAGACCATCCATATACATTCATGGCCCTTAACAGTTAAACATGGAATTATAGTTATATATAAGCTTAGTTATAGGAGGGTTATAATTATATACAACCTTAGTTATAATTATAATTGTATTGTTTTAATGTGGGTAAAGCAATGCCATTTGCACCATCCCCCAGCCATCACCATTTTTCTAGGTGGGATTCAAACCATTCCCGGTCATGGGTGGTAAACATGACATTGTTTTACCCAAAGAAAAAGAGCAATAAGTAGACCGTCTAGGCCATCCCCATAGGTTATTTTCATCAGTTCGACCCATATTTTATGCACCCTCTGGTAAACAAACATAACTATGGAAAGATCCACCATTTTTCATGGGAAAATTCACTATAAATGGTGATTTTCCATATATTAAATTACCAGAGGGTAACCCTACTTGATGGTTCCTGGGATTTGGTTTAATGGTAAATTCGGATAAATGTGTCCCAGCAAAGCCATCATAAACCAGCAGAGCATGTGGGTATTATTGCAGTTACGAACATTATATATAATATACCAAATAGATAACCATAATGTTAAGTATATAATGGAATAACCTAACCTAATTTATATATATATATATATTTGTGTGTAACATACCATATTATTAGTTATCAAATGGACCTGGGGGACACATTCTATAGACCTAGATGACCACGGATAACCATCCCCGAAGCCAATTGGAGAAGACTACTGGAAGGTAATTTGCTGTAGAACACCATCATTGATTTTTTGGTGTAGATACCTACATTAATGAACACTATAACATCATAGTAGAACACTTTATAACTACATGAATCTACTATAATACCTAGCTTTTGGAGTTATTTGAAGTAATTTAGCTAACGAACTGGGGCCCACCTTGTACGAAAGATGGTGATTTATTCCATTTAATCCCAAACAACATGGAACTGGCGCTCAGTAGACATGCAAAATCATGCCAAAGACTCTGGAAATTTCTGTTTTTTTCCCTGCCAGAAATGATCTCAATGGTGGCTTGGCAACATAGCTCTGTTAGTTTACTGGAGGAGAATCCGAAACTACAACTGTAAAATAGATGTAATTATATATGCGATGAACGTTATTAAAGTTTGTATCATGAAAATCATGAATTTTCGGGAAATTTGATTTTTTAGGTATACTCAATGGTGCTTGGCAACGATCCATTGGTATTTACCAATTGGTTTACTTATGTTCCATTGCCAAGTTCGTCTACCAGAGGGTACAGTCAGCAAAGCATAGAGCACCATAATACAGCATATGTTCAATAATACTCTACCATACTAAGCATGATGAAGCCAATTTTTTATGAATCATATACCATAATGTCAACCCGAGTTAACAATCTCATGCTGACTCATGCTTACATGGTACCCCACAATTAAACCGCCCAGAGGTATTATTAACCCAGTTTAATATTAATAATGGTGACATTGGTGTATTAACCATGACTGACCCAATCCGATTTTCCGAAGCTCTTCTTTCACCCATGCCCCTCGAGTCCGTGTTGACAAGTTGCCGCAAGCACCAAGTCCTGCGGAGAGCCCCACTACTACGGAAGCAGCCCAAAGGTCGGGCCAGGGACGGATTGTTCGCTGGTTTTCAGCTTTTGTTGTGGAAAGTATAGGTTAATGGACTGATTGGGAAAATCTACAAGAAACCATTGTTTTTTTTACCATGAAATATAGGGTTTTCTTGTAGATGTTCCCTTTGAGCGACCAATATTTTTACACAACCAATGTTAGAAAAGTGAATGGCTTAGCCACATTAGCCGTAGGAAGACTGGGTCACGGCTAGATGTGTCAATCAATGAAGCCGCTTACATTTGCCTTTGGGCAACCGTCCATTCCTGTCCGTTTGTGGCATGCTGCGGCATGCTGCTGGAGAAATACAATTTGAAACAAAGAGAGAGACGGCATAGCCACAATGTGGTGCTCCCCCAGTTATAAGTTGGTTTATAAGCCCCAGTAACTGTAGTTATAAGTACCATAAACCATAGTTATTGGAGTTATGTGCACCAACTTAGCTATCGAACGGGGGCCTCACATTGCATGAATATATTTGATAGATTTTGATAGGGTTGTCATGATGTGTGCATGATGGGTTGATGAAGATTCATGAAGGTTCATGACATGCCCAAAAATAGGCTTCGTTCCTTGGTCGGTCGTATTCCTTAGTCAGTATTCTAGGGCATGGTTTTGAATTCTGTCATCCTTGATGTATTGCAAGCAGTGGGCTACTTGAGGCGTTTGACCAATTTTGGATAGTTATTCCACAATTCTGTTTGACCAATTTTGCACATCAAATTGATCCGTGACGCTAAAATTCAGAGTGGGAAGGATGATTCTTAAGGCCCAAAAATGCTGGAGCAAACATGAGCAAACTGCCTTGGTGCAGATGTCCCACATATTCCCACTGTTCAAAGAGCTGCTTTTGAATGCCTGGAGTTGGCCAAGTGTGCAGGGAGAACAGTTAAAGAACGTTGGATTTGGGAACAATGCATATATGTTGAATTCTGCTGCATACAAGATTTGGGAATTGTAATTTCTACATATTTCTACGCCCTACGTGCGAACCTTGAACTAAGTTCGGAAACTCTCCAAAGCACACTGCTTCTGTTGACAGAGAGCAGAGTCGCTTCCGCTTTGGTGAGCTCCCCATAGTCGATCGTTGAACTGTTGAACAGTCCCACCACCTCGCTCAAGACACCCACCACGTTGACAATCCTGGAAGTTGGTTGGCACATAGCACCTGAGTCAGTCATTTTTGGTAGATTTCCTACCCTGAACTGTAGTAGCTTGTAAACCTGCAAAGTGGTGCCACAACAGTCATACGTTGAAGGGAACATTTACAGGACACCTCTATATATTTTAGTTAAACAAAAAAACATGATAAACATGGTTTCCTGTAGTTTTCCCTCAACCCCATTGAAACAGACCGGCAGGAGCTGTGTTTCTGTAAACTCGCCGGGAACCCGGGCTGCTCCAAGAAGAGTTGTACCTGCCCACAGGGTTGTGGAAGCAATGCGCCTCAGCCAGTTTGGTGACGGGAGATGTGGTGAATTGTTGGGAGCTGAAAAAATGACATGGACAATTAATTGAAGATAGTACCTACTGGAGTATATAAATACATGTATATATATATATACTTATTTGTATACACATATATGTATTTATATATATATATATACATGTAGAATGAGATATGAATATACGTATATATACACACGCGCACACTGCGTACGAATCTAACCGTTTGTTCAACAGTGATAGGAACCTTCAACATGTGGGATTTAGATATTTTGATGAAGGCCAGGCTTAACTCACAAAACGTGGAACATTAAGAGGTTGAAACAAAATGTGTCATACTAGTTGGCTTTTGTAAAGCATGCGGGTTAGCAGCCACACTTGCAGGGGCATTTGTAGCTGACGGGAAAGGACCTGGGAAGCATAGGTTTGGGTGGTTCCCACCTGCCCGTATATCAAAATCACAGCCAGTACTGTTTCATGTCCCAATGTGTGCTGACGGTCTGTAGCAAAAATCCGCTTAAGGAGTGTTCCGATGGTCAAAGTTACCGAGTGAAACGGGCGCAAGACATACCAATGGTTTTCACATTGTTCCAACATTGAATTTCCAGCTTAGAATTGCTGGATAAAATTCATATGTTATGGTAAAGAGAGATCATCAATCTGGGGTTTCATAACTTTGATCCAAGCGACAGCAAATTTCCAGCGGCATCTAGGCTTTTATGGCCCTTGACATATATAAATGGGATTGTATCTTGTAACTAGTTGGTTATCATGAATAAGCCAGTTTGAACTGGTCGAGGGCTATAATTAACCATGGTCAACTATTTATAACCAGTGTTAGCAATTGATAACTACCAATATCCTCCATAAATGGGGTCATTATCACTGTAGCCTTGTTTGTTTGAGGGTTACAGGATGGTGCCCCCCCAGTTCTAAGTTGGCTTATAAACCCCAGTAACTATAGTCATATCTACCATAAACCATAGAATTCAGCAACTTTGGTCAACTGAGCTATTTTTGGGGCCCCATCCTGTAGATGCCATAGGTTCTCCATCAATTCCCCATAGATTCCCATTTATATATCCATTTATATCTATTGTATTTGGACTTTAATATCAATCCCATTTATAATATATATATATATTATATATATATATTTATTTAGAATATATATATATATACATATGCATATATGATTTTGAACCTGCACCTTAGCTCCGCAGGTGGTTTGGCACAGCTCCAACAGTGTGACCTTCAAAAATCGCGCGCGGGCCCACGGGTGCCACCCTTCTACGGTGCTTTTGATGCTTGGCGGCGCCCGTGGATCTCAACCCAACAATAACGATGGGTGGTTTACCCTCTGGTTATCTCAAAATAGCTATTGAAAAGGGAATATCTGAATATCTGAATATCTACATGTATACCCTCTGGTTATTTAACATAGCCATGGGAAATGACCCATCGAAATAGTTGATTTACCCAGCTAAAAAATGGTGGATCTGTCCAGTTCGCTATGTGGCTGTTGACCATGGGATACAACTTAGCATTTTTTGTTTAAAACATGGTGACATGTACAGTCATCAGCTAAAAACATGATTCTTTGGCAGGTCTAAGAAAGATTTACCATGTATGTTAAATATATTTAAATATCATATATCTATACATATATACATTTTTTATGGGGTTCCCCGGGATGAGGTCAATGAGAGGCAATAGATTTTACAAAATGTTGTTTGACAGGTATTTCCTTCCTCCTTTGAATGAAATATAACCCGGTTACAACAGGACATATCCAGCAGATTATAACCGGCTTATCATCAATAATTATGATCCGTTTTGGCTGTATATTTGATGGCAGTTTCACTGGAAGGAATCCATGTCTGCAGATAGACAGATGGTCGGATAGATAGATAGATGGATAGATAGATAGATAGATAGGTAGATAGGTAGCCACGGCTCAAGACAATCCCCATAAATTTGTGGCGTGACTGTACATCCAAGTACCTAATGGTATTCCACAACATGATAAAGAACCCAATCCCACAGATATTGATGTATTGATGGAGTTGCAAAACAGCTGAGCTTGCTGAATCGGAGTTCTTTGGTTTGCTGTAGAGTTTCAACATGTTCATGATGTTCCATCCATTTTTGGCTACTTCAAGCCCATGAAAACGCAAGATTTTGGCAGGTTCCCGCCCATTGAAATAACACAGACTAATAACATGTAATGACAGCAATTGGATTGGGTGACTTAAAAATTATGTCCCATCCATTACAATAAAACAATAATTAACATAGCAAGCTCGCCTATGTTTAAACAGCAGCTGGGCAAGGCAGCTTGCACAGCTTAGCCGTGGAAACCAAGGACTGCGCCCAAGGCCTACTACGGCACACCGCGCGACCTGAAGCAGTGCTCCGATGCTCTCTCAGTGCCGACACGCAGTTGGAGGGTTGGGGGAGAAAACTGGAGCTGGAAAAGGGGTGCCTTTCCAGTGAAAAACTGGACAGATGTGATCTATATTATCTTTCTGGTAAATTAACATAGACCCTGAAAATAACATTTTTTTGATGGAAGCTAATCTTCCAACCCCTATTTGCCAGGGTCTATGTTAATTTACCAGAGGGTAATATTATCTTTATAGCATCATAATCACACATTATTACTGTAATATCGGACTGAGGGCCATGCTATGGATGGATATGATTAATGTGTGGAAAACAATGTCATGTTTACCACCCATTGGGGAATGGTAAACCTACCACCTATAGAACTGGTGATAACTGGGGGATGGTAAAAATGACATTGTTTTACCAACATTATCCCATATATATATATATCCCCTATATTTCTAATATGTTCCCTTTAAATCCCCATATATCCCAATATATTCCCTGGTCATATCCCATATATCCCATATGATTTCAGCATATCTAAGCCATAGCCACAATGTCATTAAAGTATTCTTGAGTAAATAGCTAAAATGCATAGACAGACGAGTCCTAAGTTTGCGGATGAACCTGGATCAGTTGTAAGTTTGTTGGGAATTGGGTAATACATGTGCTTTTTCTTGGGTCATGTATGGTGGTATAGCACTAGAATGGGTGGGTAAAGCGACTGGTGCAGGGAAAAAAGAACAACAATTCCCTTGGAAAGGTAATGATAGGTAGCCATCAAAAGATGAACAACCCACGTCTTCACAATATTATACAATGGTGCGTGGGACATAATATGATATAATTATATAATATATATATATATAGACAGTATATGGATAAATTATAATGACCTCACTACGACCTCACTATGACCTCACTGGAATCATGGTTAGTAAGTATAGGGGAATCATCCCCAAATAGCTTTATTTCAGGTTAGTGAAATATTATAATTCACATATATATATATATATATCTCTCTCTCTCTCAACAGTTGATTGTACCTGTATTGTATTTGAACGGTGGGGAGGTGAAAGATGATAAGTTAGCTTAGCTCGCCTTGTTGAAGTGGTCTGATTGACATGTCTTAGCTGTGGCTGAAAAAAAAATGGCTGTTTTAAACTGGACGTAGTATGCACCCTTTGGTAAAACTAACATAGACCTGGAAAAATCGTTGTTTTCATCTATGATCCATTTAGAAATGATCATGATAGATCATTTATTATCATATGCCAATAGTAATTACATACTAAAATCATCTAAAATCACTATGTTAATAATCTATATGTCCATTAAGAATTAATTAACCTATATTTTTCCATAGCTAAGGGAACCCCTTTAAACGTACCCTTTATTAATCGTTACAAAAAAAACATCTTCATCTATCATGGTCACCTTTTCGGGCACCGGTAATGACTAACAGATATTGCGAACTGGAAAATGGTGATTTAGTTCGTTGATTTACCCATTAAAGATGGTGATTTCCCATTAAAGATGAGTTAGTTTACCAGATGGTATATCCAACTAATTATGTATGGACATGGAACATCACAATTTTTAAGGGGTAAATCAACTGTGAGTTTATCGTATTTGGCCAATGATTGAATTTCATATTCTGTCGGTGAGTTCTCGAAACCATTGCCACCTTCATAGCCATAAATGGTGGCAATGTATCAAATTTATCCAAATTGGCCTACTAACAAAAAATGTGTTCGTTTCCGTCAGCTTATTCAACGATTGTGTTGCTTGAAAGGTGTGGCCTGACACAAACATGGGATGATAAAGATGAAGACATCGTGACTGGGGAGAACGACCGACGGGAGAAACAGGAGGGACTGCCAATATCAACCGACATTTGTTAGTTTAGATTGTCTGTTTTATTACCTGGAAATAAGATTTAAATATACAGTACCTTGTTTAAACATGTCTAAACAATATCAACCAATATTCTTTTGTTTTCCTATGTTGTTTGATGTGCTTAAAATGGATCAAAATGGACGGTTGCTCCAGTCTGGCCATGAAAGGTTATCGAGATGCTTTTGAGAGATAGCTGGAACCTGTACCAGAGCCGGGTGCAACTTGGCAGCAGGGCGAGACGACCTCACCGTGATGTTTGCTTTGTGAATTGCAATTTACCCAGGCTATCCCTGGAACCCATGTATGGCCGTAATCCTGGTCCAAATCGTGAAGTTTTTGCAACTCGACATTTTTAAAGTTGTTTTTTTAAAGAGCCAGGCGTGATTGAGTTAGCTTTGTCAATAGTGATTCATTCATGGTGGCATCAGATGCGACCAAACCAGAAAGACTTAGATGATCTTAGATGGCAAGAAGCACCTTGAAAACAAAGACTAAAGGGACAAACAATGCGCACCAACCATTTTTGCTATTGGACTTCGACGCTGTTACTTTGGGATACCAGTGCGTGTGTGTGTGTCTGTGTGTGTGGCTGCGCGCAAACATTTAGAGGTCATGTATACCGAATATATCAATATATTTGCATATGCGCACACACACACACATATATATATATATATAATTACACATGATACATGGATCATCTCTGCATATATTTGTTGATATTTAGACCCTCCGTTTGTACCTTCATCATGGAGAAAGTCCCGCTACGCTGAGCCAGGCATCGGGGCTCCATGCATCAGTGCTTCCATGGCTCTCGGACTGCCAGCGTTGCTCGGTGTTTTTTGATGGGGATAGAATCTGTGATTTCGTGGGGAAACCATGGATCCATAGGAAAACCATAGGAAAACTATGGAAAATCACCATTTCTCATGGGAAAACTATGGAAAATCACCATAGAAATCGTGGATTTTCCCATTGAAAATGGGTGGATCTTTCCCATCAGTTATGTTAGTACGTTTACCAGGCCGGGTAATTGGTGATGTCCTGGCGGTTTCATGGTGATTTTGGAGATGAACCGTTCATGATCCTAGATGAACATAATCCCGCAGGGATTTGGAAATTACCCTCTGGTTATGACTAACATAGCCATGGAAAGATCCACCATTTTTAATAGGTAAACCATCTATTTCTATGGGCCATCTATACCATGGCTATTTTAAATAACCAAACGGTAACTGATGCAAGCGGAGATGTTTGAGACATTAGAACTCCTGGATTTGCTGAAGATAAAAATTGGTCTATTTACTGCACTGCAGTTGACCAGATCCTGGAAAGATCCGGTTTCCCCTTGGTCAACGGGAAATTCAGGATCCTAAAATGGAGATACTGTACCATATAAGGCCATATTTTGTGGAGATATTCCCTTACATAGGCCTTACATATGGTTTGTACCTCCAATTTAGGTTCCTGAAATGGCCATTGACTTGGGAAAATAACACATCCAGAAGCTTTACAATTTCCTGGTCTTGCTGAAGAGTAGCTGTTATTTTCCTAGTGGGAAATCCATTCGGGAATCGATGAAGGGATTTCTGGGCTTTGTTGATCTGGTGCCCTCCAAGTAGAAGTTCATCTATAAACAGCATCTACCGTAAGTCAAAACCTTTAGACAACCTATATACTTGTAAGCCAACTTAACGTAGCTAACTAGGGGGTATCACGGTATCACCTCGTAGAAAATGTTAAATCGATCAGCTAAGACATCTCAGATTTTGTTTCATGCGTCACGTTTGATTTGACAATGTTTGACATGTTTTTTTTGGGGTATGTAGATGGAGGAAGATCAAGTGACCAGCCAAGTCGACAATTTGTTAACTGGAGGATTCGAGGAGTCCTGAAATCAAGGGGGTTTAGTTTGCAACCGCCAAAAAAGATCAAGTTTTAAGTGTTTTAATTGATCAATTGCCCCAAATAAATTGCCTTTTTTGGTGGCTTGTTTTGTCCCTTGTTTTTTTGTGGCTTAACAGCCACCATCCTTCAGTACCTTCAGCCCCCACCGTTCAGGTGAAGTATTTGCACCTGCAGTCCTTCTGTTCCTATGCCTCTTTCCACGCCATGCCCAACAGTGACCCGGCGGTGTCCGAAGACTTTTCGAAATTGTTTTTGTCCATGGGAGAACCTGGAAAACCATGATAAACCTGAAGATTTCCTATTGACAGTTGTTATTTTTCTTGGTTTATGTTGCGATTTGTTTCTCCCCAACCATCCGTTTATGAAGCAGTCACTTGGAATAGGATCTTCCTAGATGGTTTCTTCGCCCAAAGCCCCAAAGTTTTCAATTAGCTTTCATATTGATATACATCATTTTTATTTCATTTTTTTCGTACTAACTGATATTACCCCCTTCACCTTAATCCTTAAGCCCTTTTCGAAGAGCCCATCTAACCTCTACCTTCAAGCCATGAGCTGCTCGCTGAGACAACCACGCCGTGGGTGTGTGCGTGAAGATGGAGAGTTTGAGCCAGGCGAGTTCTTTGGCCAGGCGTGGTGCTACGTCTTGGAGGTTTTTCCTGAAAAACACAGGGAAAAAAACATGAGAAAATATGGCACATTCCCTAGTAATGGAGGTTTTAGAGCTGGGAAAAATAACATAGGAAGATATGGGAAATTGCCTAAAAATGGAGGTTTGAATGGGAAAAGCCTCTGTAATCTATAGATGGTGGGTTTTTCCCCTGCCATGTTTTATTGCCGGCAAAGGGAACTCCCCTAACTACACGGGTGTCTTACTGGGAAGAGTATCACTGTGCCCCCCGGCACAGGCAGCTCTACAACCAGATGGAGTGACAGGCGCGTCTCACGAACATATTGGAACCAGAGGCAGAATCGACCCCGAAGTTCCAATGATTTCCAATCCCTAATGGGCAATCAAAGTCACGCCTGAACGTGAACATGCACCTGTCAAACCTAGTTGTTATGCAACGTGGCGTCCCGTAGTTCGCTAGGCCGGTTTATACGTGGGTTAAATTAATAGGCTTTTTGGTGGTTTCTGCAGATGCATCTATAGTTGGATGGAGTCAAAGATCGGCAGGTTATATTTGGGGGGCGCCACCTTGTCACCTTGTTGATTGGTTTTCCCACGGTTGATTCACCATGATTGATCCAGTGGTTTGGAGGGAGTTAAGGAGCTGTGGGTATCCAAATTCCCTAATATTCCCCATTAAAAATCATTAAATGGGAAGCTAAGGAGCTACTAGGAGTTTCCCAACCATCTGATAGTTAATCAAATCCAAGATATAAAAACCTCACTGTGGCCTCACAGTCCTGTGGATCCTGACGCTTGGAATGTATTGTCAATTTGAGGCTGCTGCTTGGTGTTCCAACCACTGTTTTTTTTTCTAAACGCCGTGGCTGAATGATTTCACTTTAGGATATGGTTAATCACAACTAGGTTCTGTGCTTCTTTGATACCCTTTGACCACTTAACGTGTTCCTACGTGTTGTTTTTTAATAGATAAATCGTCGATATAGTGGATATATATATATATATAAATGGGCAATCTATACCATTACTGTTAAAAGACCAAATCTACAATTTTCTACAGTTGTGACCCTCCACAGCTATAAACGGTATGAAATAACTCCTGTAACTACGCTTATATCTCATAATAATCCCATTGATATTTGCATTAAGGCCTATGGGCAATCTCATAATAATCCCATATGGTAATAATCCTATTGATATTTAATCCATTAACTAAGCCTATGGCTGTAGATGACATTTGCCCATGGGAAAAGTTCCTCAGCATTCAGTGACCACCTATGATGAGGTGATCTTCAGAGCCCTAATCGCTCATCCAAATGGCATCCATTTTTAGGATGTGATTTATGGATGGGTTATACCAGTGATTAGGCCATTTATAGGCCATTTATGGATTGTTATCACAGGTTATTCATAGGCCAAATGGTATCAATGGATGGTTATGAAAAATATGTTATAACCAGTTTGTGGGCCTATTTCTGTGATGCCACCCAGGGTTTTTTTTGGGAACTATATGGGGAAATATGTTGGAACTATAAAGAAATATGTGTTGGAACTAAAACAAATCCAGGTACCCTCTGGTAATTTAACATATAGCTATAGAAAATCACCATTTCTAATAGGTAAACCATCTATAAATGGGTCATTTTCCATAGATTCTCAACGAAGTTTTCCCTTTCTGCACATCATCACATTGTTCTCCGATCTTTTCGCTGAGCCAGGTCAAAGTGATGTGAAAGGACGGCCGTTGGCAACGTCAGGTCATAGGGTCTCAAGCGTTGTGGCTGACGGCCGAAAAAGTTTCCATACAGCCTGAAGAAACCTTTGGGGTTCATGTTTTTGTTGGTTTAAATAGCTGGGCTAGACATGGAGGAGTGTCAGTGATCCCAAAATTGCTGAAATAAACAAGTTTTCTTGGTTTGTTTTTCTTAAAGATAGTGTGTCAAGGGTGAGATTCCTTGTAATTATAATCTTGTATAGCAGTGTAAGCATCAAACATTCTTCGGCCATGACCATGGCATGGGACAAGCTTGGCGGCCCGGTTTGGTATAGCCGCGCGCGGCATGCGCAGCGCGGACTGGCGCGATGGCAGGATGGCTTCTGGCTGCCATAGGCACCTGCCAGGCACAGAGTCAGACTGTGAGTGGAAGTGCGGGGATGTACAGTTTTTCTGCTTGGGGTGAAGATTGGAGGGTGCAATAATCCCAATACCCCCTTTGCATTCCTGGCACCCCAAGATTTGTACGTCCAGCACTGCCACCACTCTTTGCGCCCGAGACTTCACTGCGAAGCGTTCGAAGTTTGTGAGAAATGGCGGCAGCTAGACACAGGAAACAATATGAAAGAATGGCTGCCCAACCCCAAATGAAGTTTGGCAGAGAAAGGTTGCCCGTGAAAGTGATGAAAAGGAGGATTGATCTCTCATGGGGATTCTACAATGAAATCCGGTTTCCATCGGCTTGACTTATTCGGCAACAGCAAACGATGATTTGGACATGAGACTATTGGTGTGTCCGAAATAGGGATGTACTCTCAATTAAATGTGATTTAATACGAAACATTAGCTGGTTGGTGGTTTGGAACAGTTTTATTTTTCCATATATTGGGAATAATTATCCCAACTAACTTTCATATTTTTCAGAGAGGTTGAAACCACCAACCAGCCGTAAAAAAAAATGTTTAACATGTTTAAACAATGGGATATGTTGGGTGTCTACAGCTGTACAGTTCTTCCCTCGCCAGAGATGATGATTCAGCCAGATTGCATGTGTGCATATCATGTGCACATACCCTCTGGTTAATCGTTATGTAGCCATGGTATAGATGGCCCATAGAAATAGTTGATTTACCTATTATATAAACATGTTGATTTTCCATGGTGTTTTGTATGTTTACCAGAGGGCGTATATATATAAATTATATAATGTTTATGTTGTGCAATAATGTTTCTTATGCGCCAGCACCGTTCTTTTTTGGGGGGATTTCACAGGAACCCACCTGCATATGACACAAGCACAGATCAGAGACTGAGCACTAAGCAAATGAAGCTCTTGCAGCCGCTCCTTGCAAGAACACGTATACAGTAGCAGTCTGGAATCGTTACAGCAAGATGCCAGTAGAGCGGCCCACAAGAAAGACTGCAAAGTGAACCCATAGTTTGATGTTGATTCAGCTCCTTCTTTGGAATACTATATAAGTATACAAAAAAAAAACAAACGGACCCAAATGGCACTCTTAGTCCCTGTCATTTTGAAGTGTTCCATGGCAAAGTCAAAGATGAGAACACCGAGGCTTCCTCGAGATACCTTTGATCACCAGCGTTTGGGCCTCGGGGAAGTTGTCGGGGCTAAGGCGGGTGCAGGCTCCCTCGGGGTTACGGGCATGACCCGACTGAAGTAAGATAAGGTAAGAAATGGCACGCGTGAAGATGCACACTTGTAATCATTTGTATATACTATACATGTAATATAATATATATATATATACATTACAAATATATGTATGGGCCTGGGCGTTTGTGTGTTGTGCGTTTGTGTGTTTTTTTTATCTGATGAGTGGATGTTTTTTTTCAAACATACGGAGGCTCCACGGAGGGATGGGAGGCATGAGGTAAGGCTCCCCAGTGACAAGTTGGCTTAAGTTGACGCAAAGAACTTGGGGAAAACCAAGGTTTATGGAGGATAAAACTGATATGAACTGATATAACTATTTTTGCTTATGGGTTCAGAAACCAACAAACATAGCTGGGGCTTTTTGTTTGGTATCCCAGGACTGAGGCAATTGTCTACGCGTCAACAAAGCACCCTACAGCACCCCTGAAAATGATAGAAAAACACATCATCCATATCATCTTGGAAATACTTTGTTCTACTTTTTTTGTGGGCTATGTACTGTATGTGGTCTGGATTGTATTTTGTTACCTTTTTGTCCTTGTTCTTACTGTAATTCAACAAACATTAAAGGTGTTTCGAAGGTTAGGGCATCACAGAAAATGAAGCTTTAGGATGGCCACATGATACTGATGATAATTGGTCATGAATTACTGTATTTCAGCGTATATGATTCTTATTGAACATTCTTGTTTGTGTGTCATTGTTTTTATATGTGCTTCTCAAAAATGCACGTTATTAATGACCCTCATGTTCGAGCCACCTGCACACAGGTCATAAGGACCTCTCAGAATGCGAAATCTGCCACTGGACCTCAGAGCTTTGCGGCGTGTGACTGCCTCCCATGCACCGCACTATCGTAGTTGGGTGTGACCCCCCATGGGAACCGGGGACTGATCGACAAAACATCTAAAACTGATGTATGTTCCCAATGTTGCGCTGATTTGCCAGAGCGTAGATTGAAGAATAACATGTCCATGTCCTTTAATCCATGTCCTTTAAACATGTTTTAACGGCTAGAAGATGAGCAAACTGTGTAATCCGAGATTTGATGGGGTTATAGTTGTTAAAAAAAGTCGTTATTGTGTTAGTTTAAAACTATAGAAACTATAGACAGTAAATGTATGATGTTGGATTTCTTTATTTTTAGCTTCAATGAGTTTACTAAGTGTGGCCCAAAGCCCAAACGGGAAATCATGCGAACCGTGAACCGTGGGAGACGACCCACGACGCGTCCGGTGAGGAGACTACCTATGAAGTATTTCTGTCAGGAGTTGCATACATGCAGTTGCACACATATGGGTATGGGTCAATACCTATTAATACCATTTTTAGTGGGATGAACATCCATTTACCAGCTATTTTGATGTTCACTAGGGGTACAAGGTTTTGACGCACTGCTATATATGTGTATAATATATATATATATATTGCTTCATCACAGCCTCCCAGAATTGGTTTTCGGGATTATCCAGGGAACACCAGTCAGTTCACTCTGTAGACATTGTGCGATTCACAATCATGTACAGCCCCTCAACGTAACATGGACCCCAGAAATGCAGACATCTCGCAGTAAAAGTCTTTTTGGGATCCCAATTTTCTGCTCCCAGCTGTGCTGAGGCTTGGTGGAATATGAAGAAGGTGATGAGCTCATAAGACTTCCATGCCCAGACCTCAGGGTCCTCAGGGTCCTCAGGGTCACACTGTAGCTGAGCTCTTGAGGGAAATGGTGGGATTATCACCAACAAGAAGTGAATTTGGGGTCTGGTAATTCTGCATTGCTATGCGAGGCGCGGGCAAGATTCCAAAGCTATGTTAAATCATCAGATGGGACTTGTCATAATGATATCATAGGTGTTACAGGAAAACTGATAACCCAAAGCTTAGTGATGTCGTTTTCAACCACTATATAGTTGGTTCATGACGCTTTCACCCACAACCCATAGCTAATTAAAAGGATGATACATTGCCCAGAGAAGGATTTAAAACCAGTCATCACAACGGGAATAAACATGTTACTGTTAAAGCCAATCTAAAACCTCCGCAACTCGTCTTTGATCAACTTGCGGATGCTAACCAATTCTTTGCGTTTTCCCAGGCGTGTTCGAATTGGTCGCGAAAAGCAGCGACTCAGACAATTTTGGACTTATATGATCTTATATGCAGGATATAGGATATATCCTCATATACTGGTTGGTGGTTTGGAACACTTGGATTCTTTTTCTATATATTGGGAATGTCATCATCCCAACTGACTGACTTTCATATTTTTTTAGAGGGGTAGGTCAACCACCAACCAGTATACATGTAACATGAAATTCAATACTACATGAGAGATCAGGGTGACCTGATGGCGATGGCGAAGAATATGTTACTGTACATAATGTGGCAAGCCCAAAAATAAACCTAGACCATTTGGGGATGGGACTTACCAACAATTAACATGGTGATATGATGTTTTTTTTGTTTAATTGGTTTACCAAATGATATATATATATAATTACACACATACATACATACATACATACATATATATATATAGATATATATCTATATATGATGCAGCCCTCCCTGGTCCCCCCCCACTGGCTATGGGTATACAGGAGCTATGTTCCCCGCCCCCCCCTGTGGGTGGGTGGGAGGGGGGTTGTAGTAGTAGTTAGCCGTAGTGAGTTGTAGCTACTAGTTACTAGTAGGAATCAATGGGTATGGGTATACAGGAGCTATGTCATGTTCCCTGCCCCCCCTGTGGGTGGGTGGGGGGCGGTTGTAGTAGTAGTTAGTCGTAGTGAGTTGTAGTTACTAGTAGGAATGGGTATGGGTATACAGGAGCTATGTTCCCCGCCCCCCTGTGGGTGGTTGGGGGGCGGTTGTAGTAGTAGTTAGTCGCAGTGACATGTAGTTACTAGTAGGAATGGGTATGGGTATACAGGAGCTATGTTCCCTGCCTCCCCCTGTGGGTGGGTGGAGGGGTTGTAGTAGTAGTTAGTCGTAGTGCGTTGTAGTTAATAGTAGGAATGGGTATGGGTATACAGGAGCTATGTTCCCTGCCCCCCCTGTGGGTGGGTGGGGGTGTAGTAGTAGTTAGCCGTAGTGAGTTGTAGCTACTAGTAGGAATGGGTATGGATATACAGGAGCTATGTTCCCCGCCCCCCCTGCGCCTGGGGCTAGGCTAGGACTTCTCCGATGTGGTGGGTGGGGGGTGGTGTGGGGGTGATAACGTTCAAGTACACGTGCGTACAGGTGAGATGCTACGCTGAGGATGTGCTATGTCACGCATATGGGGTAGGGTGGGATGGATGGGTGAGGCTGACAGTGTAAGCAGAGAGCTCCTTGACGACCCGTCCTGGCACCAAGAATTCACCTGGCCTTTCACAAGTACATGCTGGAACCACGCAGATTTGGAACCTTCTACATGCTGGCGACATTTGTGCGAATGAATCAGATTCCTGTGCGTGTCTATCGGCTTGAAGATGATGATCTGAAGTTGCCTTGGGAAGAGCAGAAGGGTGATGGCAGTCATGGAAGTGATGGCCGTGTGATCAGCTTGCTCCACACAGGAGTCCACCACGACTTGCTGGTCCGAAACATGGATGTGCCAGAACCTCCGGCCAAGCGGCGACGTGCGCGAGGCAAACAGCCAGAGGCACTGTAAAAGAAAAGGCAGAGTCTCCAGTCACTGATCCGATGAACGTATGTACATACATGAACATGATTGATCCTTATCATGCAATCGCATTCACATCCCTCACATCAATCACATGACATGTGCAACATGGCTGAAACCCCCTTACCCTCCTCCTCCTGGATGGACCCATCCCATTCGGGGGGGGACCTCGCGGTCGGAAGACGGGATCATATATACAATTTACACACACACACACGCATGTATATATATATATATATATTTATTTATTTATTTACAATTTACATATAAATATAATATATATATATATATTGATATTAATATATATATATATATATATGTATATATATATATATATCCATAATGGAGATTTATAAAGATGTCAAATTTACTGCTGCAGGAATCGTTTCATTTCGCCATTTCGCAATCGCCCTCCAATCACCTGGCCTCGTCGACCGCGTGGTTCGCTGAGGCTTACATCTTTTCCACGTGAACTGCGTCTTGAACCCGGGAAGTGGTGATGCAGCCAACAAAAAGGTGGTTTAATTGTCGTTTCAATAGGTGTTGCACCATGTCAATGACCCTCTTGGTAATTTAACATAGCTATGGAAAATCACAATTTTTAATGGGTAAATCAACTATAAATGAGCATTTTCAATAGCTATGTTAAATAACCAGAGGGTACATCACCTAAATGAACATTGGTTTTGGACTAGAATCTTAGAAGGATTAATGTTGCTTGATGAGATGATTTCATTGAGTTGGCATTGCAGAATTCTTCCTCAAACGTTTTTGGCGCCGGTGTCGAAACCATCGGTTTCTAGCCTCATTGTGGTAGTAATGGTAGTGATGTTGGGATTACTGGACCATACTGGACCGAGGTGACGCCTTGGCTCCATAAACAGCGAAGTTGTCCAGTTTGTCAGATAGACACCTTCCAGGCGGGCAAGAGTTCGAAAAGTGAAGCTCAGGAGCCAGTCGGCTTGTGTCATTGGAGCAACAATGTCTATGCGGCAAATTCAAAGCCCTCAACATGTTCCCAAATGATGTTCAAAGTGAAATTAGCAGGCGACCAACACGTTTCCTCATGTTTTGTCTTGTTTGTAAGTAGAATCAGAATTTCCGGAAACAAATCCGTAAACCAAGCCGAATTGCACTGAGTTGCCTTCTTTGGCCTTCAACCAAAGCTAAAATCAAACTTGCCCAATACTATGTTTAAGCCAGTCACACATCTTGTTCAAAAACGCAATAACTCCGTACTTGAGTAATGCCATGGGGAAAAAGTGTGCTGAAAGGCAGTTTTCATCCATCTAGCTGAACCATGTTGTTTGAGGGCCCAACCTTGTACCAACCATGTAGGGATAGGGGAATTAACTACCATAAACACCAGTTATCCTAGTTACAATACCAGCTCGTAGAAATATCCTTTGGCAAACTAACAGTTTGTGAACTGGAAAATCACATTCTTTTCAGTTCATGGGTGCATCAAGTATGTATTTAAATGGCAATTTTCTATGTCCCTATGTCAAATTACCAGAGGGTATACGCTATAGTCTGGTTAATGATGGCCACATAATTGTCAATCAT
Source organism: Cladocopium goreaui (assembly GCA_947184155.2). Taxonomy (NCBI): domain Eukaryota; class Dinophyceae; order Suessiales; family Symbiodiniaceae; genus Cladocopium; species Cladocopium goreaui. The sequence goes on from CAMXCT020000025.1 coordinate 496,329, forward strand.
GATCTAGTGTATGAATGGTATATAGTGTTCATAATAAATAACCTCCATCATAATGAATGTTTTACTTGTACCTATATCAACCACCAAATAATTCACCATAATGGTTATGCATGGTTAATCATGATCTATGCTGATTGACATATGCTCATAATGGGTAATTCCCATCAATACATCCCCATTTGTGTTGGTTAGATCCCTAGTCATCACCATAAAATCCGATAAAATCCCATAACCATAAAATCCCATGAAATCCCATAAAATCCCATCAAATCGCATGAAATCCCGTGAAATCCTATGAAATCCCATAAAATCCAATAAAATCCCATAACCATAAAATCCCATGAAATACCATACATCCCATGGAAACCCATGAAATCCCATAAAATCCATACAATCCCATGAAAACCCATAAAACTCCATGAAATCCCATAAAATCCAATAAAATCCCATGACCAGCTATCACAACCTCCATGTACTGGTCCGACTTTTGCCAGGCCTTTGGCTGATGGGTCAGGTCCCCAGGTCCCCGGCCCCGAGCGAATTCATGGCATTTAGACGGGATTTCATGGGACTTCAACAAAGTGGTGCCACATAGTTAGCTATTTTTTCCAATAAATATGGCATGGTTTATGGTAGATATATGTAGATATAACTATAGTTAATGGGGTCTATAAACCAACTTATAACTGGAGGGGCACAACATTGAATGGGATACCGTAATTAGGATTTAATTGGCCAACAAACATGTGTGATTTATAGTTGATAAACATTGTTTTATATTTCTTAGGTTGGTGTATTACTCGTTTGACTAGGTTTTATGGTGATGATGCAATAGATAGATGGGTAGTCAACCAACTTATCAGTGGCGACCGCATTGGTAGGATAACCAAGTGGAGAATTCTGACATGAGTGGACTTAGCGAAAATTAGTTAACTTGGTTAGTAAGGATGACTATGTGGTGGATTTTGATTTTACTAGCAATTTTCAACAATTTTGTTGTTGTTGTTGTTTTTTCGTGTGTGTGTTTTTTCGCATGATATTTGCCCAACATTATTTCCATACTAAAATTTGTTGTGCATGATTGTGCATGTTCGGTTTTTTTCTCCAGGATGTTTCTTGCACTTACCAAGTAAACCATTTCTGCTGAGTCTCTGACATTGATGAAAGTTTAACCTTACCAGTTTTGCGCAGCAGTGTAGGTAGCCACAAAGATCCACCAAACACATAGGGTATGAGTTGAAAGAAGCTGCCACACCACGGTGAACAAGCATCGCAACGGAACATACCCTTGTGAAATCAGAAAACAATCTACAAGTGGTCAATCGTCCAAGGTTACGGATTATTACTAAAGGGCAAACCTCAATGGTTTGTGTTCATCAAATTCCGTACTTTTGTTGAACATCATCTTTGCATGTGTTGTTTTTCTCTTGACACCGACACCCAACCTTATTGTTGTCCAAATTTGTGTTTTTTGTGAAACCAAAATGGTATGGTCTAGTAACATCCCAAGAGTTGTTAATATTCTGCCAGCTAAATCTTTAGTTTTGGGAGTCTAAACACTGCAGCTCAGAAAACCTTTGGAGCAGGGCCCCCTGGCCCCCTTAGCCAAGTTGCATTAGAATCATTAGAAGTAGGTTAACTATGTAGGTTATGGTAGATATATCTGTAGTCAGATAGGGTTATAAAATGTTATAAACCAAAAAACTATAACTTGGGGTGGCATTGTGCGAAAAACCTCAAGTTTCTGATGTCCCAACTGAGGATGAGGGCAACCGTGTTTTCGAGAGCTTTGCTTCCTGGATCAATGGAGGCTTCCCTCCATTCAGCAAGCCATGGATAGATGATAATCACCTGGAATGAGGGGATATTGATATACGATTTCTTGCTGGAAATTATAGATGATGATAATAACCTGGACCATCCAAATCCATCCAAATCCGAGGAATTTCATTCGATTCTACAGTAGTGACATGTAGTGACCCTTTTGTTGTGCAAAACGATATCAAATTGATCCGAGCTACTTATTTCTCCAAATTTCATTGCAATTATTCATCCAAAACCAATGAGTTGTGGATGTCGCAGGCTACAAGGTTTCTGCATGACATGCGTTTCTATTTTAAGTTTTTGACGTTCAAAAGTCAAGAATTTACCATAAAACTCCCGCAAAAAAAACGTCAAAGTTCCGGAAAAAACAAACTCCCGCATATCCTGACAAATCATACAATTTGATTTTCTCGAACTCACCTGATCACATCATTGTTTGCAAAACCTATGACAAATGCAACGTCATTGAGAAATTCTGAACTTTACTTTACATTACTTTACTAGAAAGCAAAAAATGCCAGACGTTTCTCGGAAAAGTATGCTCTAGAAATAGCATTCCAAGCTGACTCCGTTTCCCAGAAAGGACGGTATTGCTTGGGTTTGCTTAAGGTGTTTTTTTTACTTTCCAAAAGCAATTCCAACATTTGCGAAACTAAAGGGAACTTTAAGGAGCTGTGTTTTATTTTTTGGAGGCACCTTAAAGCAAATTTGGTGCATAAATGGAAACCACGATGTTAGCCAACAAACAATGGGATATTAAGTTGCAGTTGGGATGTCATCCAATTTTTGTCAATGCTTGGCAGAGGGTTAATGGTCCAAAATGATGAAACATAGGTTTGTCCCAAAAGGGTGAGGCCGGGATTGTGGATCACTATGGAGATTACTCCCATGTCCTTTCAGAAAACCAGTAGATCGGGACAACCATGTCTATTTACAATCAATTGAAACGCAAGGAACAACTCTGAACAAGTACAATTGTAATATATATATATATATAATACCCCCCCAAAGAAAAAAACTAAAATAACGGCAAGCTCCACTTTTCTAGTTCCTTGGGGCGTTACTGTACTATGAATGCCACCGCGTTTCCACCAGGCACTGCTCGATGACGCGCTCTCTCCCATGCATTACCCTAGAGGCTGATGCGAAGGAACATCAGAAAATTAGAACTTCTTGGGTTAGCCGCAGTTTTTGGAACCCATGTGCATATTCATGGCCAAACAAATTATGGGACACCATATATATATATATGTATATATAATAAACTGGATCCATACTTGGTAGTTTGGCATATCTGCGTTTTTGTTGGTGAAGGTTCAGAAATGCCCACCGAACCAAAGGTTTGAGTCCTTGGGAAATGGGGCTTCAACACGGACCGAGTTAAGGTGTCCAAGGACCAGGTTCATTATGAGACATGGGGGTTACCCAAGTCAAGGGGGTGCCCCAATAGCTGGATGGTTTATAATGGAAAATCCGAAAATTACATGGATGATAAGTGGGGAACTTTTTTTTTTGAAACTTCCATATGGCTATTAGTTAGATGTGGACGCAGAAGTTCAATCAGTACATCCGAACAATTTAAGACCTGACTTTGCCTCAAGTAAACTTTGTGGAACTACGCTCAGCAGGTATCAGCAGGTTTTCTTGGTTCAATATCCCATGGATGGGACACAAATTGTTTGAAACACCTTTGTCTTGCTGGTATCAAGAGTGGATGTCCCGAACGCATCTTGGCTCGCGGCGCGCGCGGGCGGAATGCGGGCAGAATAGCAAGCTCTGTCTCGCTACCGCTGGATGTCTCACCCGGGGTTCTGGAAAGAATGGGTGCCCCAAACGTCCAAAATCATCAGATTGAAACACAGCGATTCGAAGTTGTCATGATACTCAGAATGTCGGGGATTTTAGAGGATTACCCTCTGGTAAAGTAACATAACCATGGAAAATCACAATTTTTAATGGGTAAATCCACTATAAATGGCAATTTTCACTAGCTATGTTAGTTTACCAGAGGGTATCATAAGCAGTGATTTTCCAACAGCTTCTTGACACCCGAAAGATTGACATACTTTTTTTTGGCTGACCATTTTGACACATGCGCGTAATATGTGCAGCATCCATGTCTATATAGTATATGTATGCATGCATTTCTACACGCGTATACATATATATATATATATGTGTGTGTGTCATAAATACATATGTATATATATATATGTCATATATACATGTGTATATATATATATGTCATATATATATATATATAATTATATATCAACATCTGTGAACATGTTTTGTTTTGGCAACTGATTCTGCTTTTTTTTTGAGGCATCCGATCTCTAGGATTCCCGATGCTGAACCCCGCTCGAAGCAGCGGAGTTGGGCAGCGGTTGATGAAGTCGCGTGTGAATAGGACAGGGGACAGGGGGAGTTCATAGAATGTGGGGCCCCCAAACGATATCTAAGTTGGTGAACATAACTCCAATAACTACGGTTTATCATACTTATAACATCTATAACGAAGTAGTGAAGCGGGTTTATAAACCAACTTAGCTATCTAGGGGGCCCAACATTTTAGGGATATGGGAATATATAGCCTTTATAAATACACCTGAAAAAATGGTTAAACCATTCTAAACTTATTGGGGCAAAAACACCATGGAGGGTCTAGGTAGTCAAATGATAATCCCTTGGCATTGGAGAGGGCTCGGATATTTTTTTCCCGACGGTGGCATGGATCTAGGATCTAGTGCCGGGTGAAAATGTAGGGCTATATAAAGGTACGATACATGAGGAAATACCCTCTGGTAAACAGCCACATAACTATGGAAAATCACCTTTCTTAATGGGAAAATCAACGATTTCTATGGCCATTTTCAATAGCTTTTTGTATGTTTACCAGAGGATAGTGGGATAGGATTCTGACTTCACATTGGTTTATGAAACATCTTTGGTCGACAGCGTCTTCAGCAGCTTGGACGATTTCAGAGATGCGCACGGCAGGGAATCTCCCAGATGGCAAACCACAAGGTAGAAGGCATTTTCGTGTTGTAAGTGGGAGGATTAGTTCAGAACTGATTTCATATCACTCAAGTAAAACTCTAATCTGTTTTTTTGCAACCGGTATTTAAAACTCAGATTAGCCATGAACAAGGTATGCACAGTAATCAGTAAGCACTGTGATTCAACCTGCAAACATATTGATACATCACCCTGCTGACATAGGACCCATGGACCATGGATTTTTGGTCGGAAAGGGGTGAGCTCCTTTTTTCCTGAATTCGGACCATTTTTTTCCCACCTTGGAGTTGAGATCAGTTGAATATGGTTTTTGACTCCTAATCATGTATCATTTTTTTGTTTTTTTTTGGACATGTGGATAGTGCATTTTGGGATCAGTTTGCACAAATATCCATTTCAGAAATGCTGGCTGCAGCGCGCTGACCGAAAGTCGTCTCGGTTTTTTTAGCTATCATCCAACGCCCCGTGCTCCACCGTAGCTTTTCAGTGGCAGTAGTTTTAGCATGTTTTAGCAATGGAATGCGTGTGTTTTAAGTGATGTAAGCCACCAGCTATCCAATTGTCAACTGGATTTTGTGGTTGATACCGTACATGAACGGATTTATGGAAAGCACGCTGTTTCCCAAGGACATTGATTGCACATGTTTGGTTGTCCATATCTATAAAGGACAATGGTGGTGGGGGCACTCCATTGTTTCTTGATTGCACCCCACTTTGCTGAGCCATGAGGATATAAACTATAATTGGGAATGTGAAGGAAACTGTTTTTCTCACCATAAAATCCCATTAAGTCACCATAAAACCCCATTAAGTCACCATAATAAGACCTCATTTTTCTCAGAGTTTCAGAACAAGCTATCCTTTGGCACTTCTCCCACTGGTTGACAAATGGAATTTTACCAAGAGTCGGACAATTTCTTCCCCAAAAATCAAGTGAAGAAGATCATCGGCCAAGATTCTCCAAGATGTATGCCCCTGGCCGTAGCTTTTTGAAGGAGCTAAGGCTACTAAGGAGCCGAAGATGGGGTCTTCACTTTTTGGGCAACAAAAAAGATCCCCAGTTGCCAAGAGAAACCATGGCTTGATGTGAGACATGTGCAACGCGTGAGCACGAGGATTGGCTTTTGCATTGAATCAGGTATTGACCCTGCTTTTGCGTCCTAAGCTGCTTTTCAGTTTGCACTGGTTCTGATTCCTTTTTTGCACGAAGCAAATGATCAGGACATACCTTTGACATCTTCCGGCATTGGCTAATCACAAATCGGTGGTGGCTCACTTCTGTCCATTTCGGAGGATCGTGATCGTTGTCCTCACCAGAACCAGGGCAAAAACGGCCGTCAGGCTTTTAGCTGGTTGCAGTAGGGCGGGCATGGCCCAAGCGTGTTGATGACGCTACGATACGGATGACCCTGTCTTAAATCACCAAAGATTCCAGGTTTTTATGATTGGATTTGTCAGATATGGCAGTGTGTCAAAACCTTGTACCTCTGGTGAACATCAAAATAGCTGGTAAATGGATGTTCATCCCACTAAAAAAGTATCTATAGGTATTGACCCATACCCATATGGAAAATCATGTAAGGCTGGTGAAATATGACATGATTCCGCCAAGTGTTGGAATTTTAACGGCGTCCAGGAGGATTCTGTAGTTTTGACTCAAGAAATGCAGTTATCATTTGGTAATTTATCACATAGCTATGATGCAGATGGCCCATGTGTGGATGGTTTATCTCACCAAAATGTGTGTTTTTCCCCAGAATTAGTTATGATAGTTAATGACTTGTACCAGAGGGTACCATCAAGTACAGAAGTCAGGGGTTGCCAATTCCGGGATGTGACATCCCAGGTAATTGGACACCCCCCATACAAAATGGACGAGTTTTAATGGGAAGGTCATAGGAACATGTGTGAAATTATGGGCAAGTATTTTGAAATGAAGCCATTCATGGGAAAATCAAGTATAAATGGTGGATGTTCCATTCATTGCCATGTTTGGTTACCGGACGGTATAAGTTATTGATTTATTGCATCTCGTAGCTTTGACATAAAAGAGGATTTAACTCAACAGCCAGAAAGAACTGGAGGATATCAAAGGTTACCTACAAGGCAGTCTGCCAGTTACAAGTTGGTCTATAAACCCAGCTAAGTGTAGATATGATATTTACCATGAACATCCATGAACCTTGTTTAATCATAGTTAGTCTACTTATAAAGCCACTTAGATAACTACGGACCACCACCTTGTATGAATCGATCGGGTTGATTGGTATTGATTTTCCAAGTAGCAAATGGCCAGGCCACCCCCACTGCGCCCTAGCACGAGAGCCACTGCTATGTGAAGTGTGTTGACCGGAAGCGCGGGAGCCAACGGCCCGCAAGGAGAAATGTTAAAGGCAGTAGCCGTTTGCATTTCTACTTGAGAGGTGATAGTTACAAAATGTTACAAAGATGTTTTTTTTGCTACCCTTTGGCAAACTAACTGTTTGCGAACAGGAAAATGGCCATTTATAGTGAGTTTTCCCATTATATAAAGATTTTCCATAGTTATGTTAGTTTACCAGAGGGTATGACTAATCACACATGTAAAAATTGTACAAGTAATACGGCCCATATGTTCACGTATGGTATGCTTACTGTATAACTTCTCAAATGGGTCATGTTTGTGGTAAATGATGTAAACAGTTCCACATGCAGCAAGGGGAGCTAGGTTTAGCCACCTTAATTGCACCTCTTTGTAGGTAGGGTCATCTATTCAAGCTGATGATGCTCATTTGCTAGGTTCTCACATGGTTCTGTGCATGGTTATAGCGCGCCCGGAATGATTACTCAATAATTAGATGGCTTTGAATGGCTGTCATTTTTTCAAGTATAACAGCTTGACAATGCATACCAGTGGGGGTTCTATATGTATATGCACAGGTTTCTATATGTTAATATATATATATATATATGTGTGTGTGTTTGTGTGTGTGTTTATGTCCACGTGTCTATATATTTGTATATATATATATGCATATATGTATATGTATGCGTATATTCCATGCATGTGACAAAAACCCCTATAGGCCCTCGCCATGAATATCTTGCATCAGCTTTCTGGCCTCTATGGAGGAGCAACAGCAGCTGGAAACCTTTCCAGCATGAATAGAGAAAGGCCATGTTCCAAAGACTCCTTCAACTTTGTGTTTACATGTTTTTTTTCTCTGAAAACCAGTTAAGTTTAGCTATGTTAAACAAATTCGCACATCCGAGACCGACATGCTCACACATCAAAGAACTGTGAGAGTATGCGCTTTTAGGAGGCTGATGTGCAAAGATCGAAGGATCCAAAAAAAACAACTCTGTGGGTGGAAAACAAACCTATGGCCGTGTCTTTTTTTGCTCAATCGCGTGGTCAATACAGGCGGGACATCTTTGACCGGACAATTGTGGATGAAGTGAGTGGTCGAGTCAGGTGTGCGGTCAAATTGTGGAGCTTGATGGGGCAGGTGGATTTCCAGGCATACATTCCCGCCCAAAAACATGTGACGACGTGTTCTTCGGTACTCAACATTGCTAGTTTTGTGTGGCCCATGTGGCGCAAATGTGGGACCTATGGTCAGTGTAGCTGCCATGGCCATGATGTTTTGCCAAGGCCCAGACTGTGGACCGTCATTTCTCCACATGCAAAGTGCGCAAGCGACGCTTGCGGATGGAAATCAGCAGCGGTTGCAAAACAACCGTGGCGCGTGGCGCGCTGTGTGGGATTTGTAGTTTGTTTGCGTTCAACCAACTGCATCTACCCTCCGGTAAACTAACATAGCTATCGAAAATCATCATGTTTAATAGGTAAATCAACTATGAACAGCGTTTTTCGATAGCTAGATTGGCTATATTAAATCCCCAGATGGTAATCACATTTATTTTTCAGACAGATAGGCACACTCACAGCCACGGCATAGACTTTGATTCGATCGCAGAGGTTGATGTCCTGAGACGTCCTTAGAGGGCACCGGGGGTTACCCTCTGGTGATTTAAAACAGCTACGGAATATCACCACATTTTGTTTGGTAGATAATTTAATTATATATATATACAGTATATATATAATATATATACAGTATATATATATATATGTTGTGTTCTAAATGTAAAATAGGTATATAAATGGATCATTTCCATTGTTATCTTAAATGACCCGAGGGTAGATGGACTGACCAATCATTCAAGTAAGAGCTAAGCTTTTAGCAGGACATTAACAAACCATAGGGTTTTAAGCAGCTTGGAAATTGATCATACATGATGTCTAGATGCATTCCTTTCAGCAGTGCTGTTTCGATTGATGACTGCTTGGGATAGTGTGGGTAATTATCATGACAACTATGACGGTGGTGATGATGCTGGTGAGGTGATGGTGCTGAATATTTTTTGATTATGTTTGATTATGAATAATTATGAATACAGTAATTAATAATCATCATATTATGATTCTTATCACTGTGAACATGATGAACATGATGATCATGATGATGACGATGATGACGATGATGACGATGACGATGACGATGACGATGACGATGACGATGACGATGATGATGATGATGATGATGATGATGATGATGATGATGATGATGATGGTTATGATGACGCTTCTGATGGCAGCTTCCCCTACGACCCACAATGAAGATATAGCGCACAGTGCGCAGGTTGTCATGACTGAAATGCCATGGAAGGCTCAAGAACAGACATGTAACTGATGGTGGGGCTCAGATACCGTGTAGGCGCTCAAAATGTTAGCACAGTTTGGCGGATACAAAAAACAAGAGTGAAACGTTCAGCGCCAAGGAGGAAGCTTTCCAGATTGTGCAGTTGGCAAAAGCATGGCAACCCAGACTGTAAGGAGACAACCATGACAACCCCCAGTACAGAATTTGGTTCCCTACTTGGATGCGGGACTTGATTTAGGAAACTCTACGGGAAAGTCCTTAAAACATCATATAGCAGGTTTTTTGAAATATGTTATTTAACTCAGTCTGAGAGAGACCTACCTACTTGGATTGGCATCCCGCAAATAGAGTGCGGATCGTCCCAATCATACAAAACCATTTCGGGCGTTTGATTTCTAGTGTGTTCTAGTCACTTTGCTCGGAGGTAGCCTGAAAGATGCCGATGAATCCTAGAGGAAAAAGATCAAAAAATGAAGAGCCCCCTTATTTTTACTCCAAAATATCATGGTAGCCAGTGACATGTCCCGACCAAACTACTGCATTCCGTCGCCGGGTTGCCGTCAACGCCAATGAGCGTGAAGGAAGTCACGGAGCAGGAGGCTGAATTTGCGGGACCTGCTGCAGTTGTGGCCCAACTAACAGTTATATCAGTTATGAATGTGATGAAATAACTTCTAATTCCTAGAACTAAGCTTATATAATAATTCCATTTCATTATAACTGTTTAGGATTGTTTAGGGCCACAACTGTGGTAATTTAACGGTTTGCTATCGAATATCAGAATTTTTGAGTTCGGTAAATCTCCTCATTTTGATCATCTATTTCTATGGGCCAATGTTGAAACCAATGTTGAAAATAACCAGAAGATCCAGAAGCTAATTTATTTCGAAACTGATTTGGTTGGGGATAGAACGAGGATGCATGTTAGTTATAAACCCCGGATTAATAAACCATGGTCTATTTGGGTGGGGGGTACTCCTCCAATAGTCACAATCTGATACTTTTTTATGGTACCCTCCCCATTAAACAGCTTAGGGGTTTATTAATCCAGGGTTGGCATTAGTTATAAATTGTTGTTTAATGGATATGTTTGGTATACTGTATATCGATGGGGAGTCGGGATATAATCCATGTATTTGAATAGATGATGACCTCACATCGTAATGTCACTAGAATGATGGTTAGATAATAGCATACCCCCACATGGCCGAAGTTTCAGATTGGTGATTTGTGTTTTCCTTGGTCTTGACATATCGGATTTTCCATGTCCAGTGATTTTAAGTGTGATTCTCCTGCCACTGAGATGCAAGAAGTCCTTAAGAGTTTTTTCCCCACCTGCCAGGTGAGGGTTGTTAGATTTTATGTCAGTTGCTTCCTCCTCGTCCTCCTCCTCCTCCTCGTCCTCCTCCTCCTCTCCTCTCTTCTCCTCTCCTCTCCTCGTCTCCTCTCCTCGTCTCCTCTCCTCCTGCTCCCTGCCGGACTTCAACCACGACCATCCACGCCCAGTGTTCCCTGCCGGACCTCAACCGCGAGTATCCACGCCCAGTGTTCCCTGCCGGACCTCAACCACGACCATCCCCGCCCAGTGTTCCCTGCCGGACCTCAACTACGACCATCCACGCCCAGTGTTCCCTCCCGGACCTCAACCGCGAGTATCCACGCCAAGTGTTCCCTGCCGGACCTCATGTAGGAAGATAAAATGTCAGATAGAGTGCCAGAAGATTTGCCAGGTAGAATGCCAGAAAATATGCCAGAAGATATGCCAGATAGATATGCCAGAAGATATTCCAGAAGATATGCCAGAAGATATGCCAGATAGAATGCCAGATAGAATGCCAGAAGATATGCCAGAAGATATGTCTGAATATATGCCAGAAGATATGTCAGATAGAATGCCAGAAGATATGTCAGAATATATGCCAGAAGATATGCCAGATAGAATGCCAGAAGATATGTCAGATAGAATGCCAGAAGATATGCCAGATAGAATGCCAGAAGATTTGCCAGATAAAATGCCAGAAGATATGCCAGATAGAATGCCAAATAGAATGTCAGAAGATATGTCAGATAGAATGCCAGAAGATGTGCCAGTAAGAACATGTATAAATGTCATGGTGGGGATCACACGAAGTAAAGTAATTTTGGTACCCTCTGGTTATTTAACATAGCCATGGAAAATGGCCCATTTATAGATGGTTTACCTATTAAAAATGATTATTTTCCATGGCTATGTTAAATAACCAGATGGTAACACCTATTTGCAATGGACAGCCTGCATGTTATTGAGCATATGCCCTTCCCTGACCATCATTATTGGCATTGGCGCCTGTTCAATCCTTTTCATGTTTGAAGTACAGGTGCGAGAAGTTTGCCCTGTGGCGGTTTTCAATGCGGTTCCTTGATGAGAGGGCCCAGATCCCTTGGTTAATTGGTTTATAATGCCAGTCAACTGCAGATATATGCTATTTTCGTACCACAAACCCGACACTTAAACTACTTATTTCATCGTATGTCATCTTATTTCTACCGACTTGGGTGGATATGTTATACCACCCATGTTGATTTTGGGGATGGTTCAATCAGGGTTCATCACATTAAACCACATAAAGGATAATCTTATACCACATCTTGGTTTCATCACATTATACCATTAATCTGGGTTATGTCATCACATTTCAAGCTGATTTCTGTTGATGAAACTTGGGGCACAACTTGCCCCAGGTTCCCAACTTGGATTTGCTGCATGAGAGCGCTGTGGAGGCGGCCGTGGGGTGAGTATTCACTGGTTAAAGAGAGATTATGGTAAGTCACATCTATACTGGTTGGTGGTTTGGAACATGGCTTTTATGACTTTTCATATATTGGGAATAATCATCCCAACTGACTAATATGTTTCAGAGGGGTAGGTCGACCACCAACCAGTATAGTTGGAACGGGCTATAAACCAAGACACATATCTGATCACATGTTCGGGGGCCTGCATCCCAAATGATGTGAGGCGCCTCCAAGGTGTGAAAGACTATGCAGTTTCCAAATCTTTCCCCCAAATATAGCATGTTTCCCTGATGACAAACACGGCAATTGTTTTTTCGAGGTATTTCATTTTGAGATTTTTGAGGTTCCACTTTCCCGAACACTTTGGTTCCACATTTGACTGAAGGGAACATGTACAATCGAGGACGAATCAGCAAAATTTGAGAGCACAAACCAGGTAATTCATTCCTGTAAAGCATTATCATCCATTATTGGGCCACTATTATCCATTTAACTTAACAGTGTTCCCACAAGTTCCTGATTGAACCATGATCACGTTACACCAGGAGTATGAGATTTGGACACCCCCGATGTGGACCCCGCTGTCCCTCTCGTGGCTGGGCCTGGTTCATGCTGGGGTGTTGTTGGTTGGCGGGGGAAGATTGATTAACGAGCAAAAACACCCAAACAATCAGTTTTTGGTTTTGGGGCAGGGTGTCTCAGATTTGCACGGAGTACAGTTATGGCCCTTTACTAGTTATAAGTACTAAACAAAACACATTTATGGAGTGTATAACCCCATTTATAACCAGTTATAACTCATAAACGGCCATAGCTGTAGAGAGTTTCTCGAACTCGCGGTTGTCACACATTTCTGAACCTGGCCGCCCAGGCGGCGTATCACATGCCATTCCATGAAGATTCGCTTGAACATGGGGTATGCACCAACAAAAAGTGATACTCTGTTTAATGCGGAAAGTCATGATTAAGGTGGTGAACCCAATAATAGACCTACCATTTAGGGGATGATATATAGTATAATTGATGATATATTACCATCCAATGATGGTGATCTTGGGGATGGTTTGTTGAAAGAGAACTTCAGCCCCTCAGGAGAAGAATCTGAGGAAGAAGCAAAAGAGAAAGACGAGGTGGTTGGAGATCTCGAACAGAAATTCCTTGCAGAGAAGGAGGAGAAGACAAAGGGTGGTCCAGCCGGAAAAGCTGCACTGGACCCAGTGCCTTCATTCTCTGCTGGCCTGAAAGGAAAGCCCTGCAGATCTGAGGACACCACACTCTCAACCAGAATGACGCGTTCACCGAGGTTTTGCCCCTCAGAGACCCTTTGGGGAAAAACATAAAATCACAGTTTGACACCATACTTCAAGGTGCTCATTTGTGTTGAACACTTGAAAGAAATAGGATCTTTAATTTCGAAAATATTTTTTTATTTCAAAAAGCTCATGAGATCTTTTGACAAAGTTCACATCACGGTAGTCGTTTTGCACGTCACGATTGCGGTCGAACGGGCGTCGTCATGTAACATACAATGTTAGCCCCCAAACAAGGAGTTTTTTTTGATTAACAGCAGTGGGCCAACTGGAATCTATAATTCAATGGATTGGTTTAAGGGAAATCTACAGGAAACCATAGATTTTCCCATCCTGTAAATGTTCCCTTAAACCAATCCATTCAATCATATTTGCAGTTGGATTGTCCTGAGTTTTGCAAGAGAACGATGGCAATAGTTCGGTCATTTTGAGAGATAGGTTTGTAAACCAACTCAAAAGTAGTAAGGTTACATAGGGCAGAGGTTCCAGGAGGTTCTTTAAAGCCTTATATATCAACACCATCCCCTTTCTTTTTGCAGGTTTTTGGGCCTCCAACGGCGCAACCTCCGAAGGCTATGATCAGAAGGATATACCCTCTGGTAATTTAACATAGCTATTGAAAATGACAATTTATAGTGGATTTTCCCATTGACAATGGTGATTTTCCATTGCTATGTTAGTTTACCAGAGGGTAGTTTTTGTTTTTTTAAACCCCAGTTATCAATGAGAAAATCATGGAAAATCCAGTTAGAGGATTTCGGATCACCAGGGTTAAGCCACGAATTCCTAACTGTGACATCCCACGACTTGGAGGATAAGCCTGGGAGTCCCAACTGGTTTGTGTGTAGGTTACCCCATGGGATAACCAAAGACAAAATGATTTAACCAGGGTCGTCAACCACTTACTAATTCAGATGATCCTCCAAACAGTCGCATTGAATCACCCTGTTTGTCGGCAAAAATCTCATTATATCAATATAAACCCTCGTGATCTTATGGACAAGTGCAATCTATAGTGGATTTACCTGCCAAAAAATGGAAACCTTCCAGTCCATAGCTATGATAGTTTACCCCAGCTATACCAGTTGTAGACTTAGCTCCAGATCTCCCCATCGCCACTCCAAGGCCCAGATCTCCTCGCAGAAGTGGCTGCAATTCCATCAGCGCCCTGAGGGGGGTAAAGCCACATGGTTATTGTCAACATCAAACGGGGATTTATATGGATTCTGGTTGGTGATTTGGAACATGTTTTATTTTTCCATATATTGGGAATAGTAACCCCAACTGACTTTCAGATTTTTCAGAGGGGTTGAAACCACCAACCAGGGATTTATAATTCAAAATAGTTGCTGAATGATACGAAGTGGGGCCCGCATTTAATGTGAGATAGCTAAGTTGGCGACTCCAATAACTATACTATATACTGTATGGTTTTTGATAACTATATATAGTTAATGGGGGTTATAAAACAACTTAAAACTGGGGGCCCCACTTTGTAAATTGTAAGTTGGTTGAAATGTGTAGGCTACCCATGGTTGGATGGTGTTCTGAAGAAACTTCATCATGGGGATCCTACCTGCACCCCAAACATGATTTGACAATACATTGCGAATCAATCATGGCAGCCTTATGGCAGTTCCTGATTTCCTGATGAGAGTTTCTGAAGATTGCTTCGCTTCTCAGGTTGTTTGCTGCAGACAGTGTGCTGGTTTGCGATTCCGCCTAGCATTCAATACCACCTTGTTTAGTATAGGGTCCATTCATTATAAGGGCCCATATTTTTTTTTTAAATGTATTGGAGTGAGGTTGTAAATTGAATTATATAGGTTATTATCCAGGTTAATCCGGATTAACCCATCAAAATGAGGGATTATGCCAACAATGATGATGCTGGTTGAACGGAAAACTTTGGGACGGACCCAACAAATAATACTGCGGGATGATGTATGAGGAAAACTTAGCAGATTTCTGCGGTTGCACTGGGATATCGGTTTTGTAATGTCAGACATTTGTGGAGAAAAATGTCAAGATTTGCGGCCAAAAAAAAGTTGTCTTTTTCTTTCAGGACACCACATATTTCAGGATTGAAATGTCACGAAGATTATCCAGGTCTTGCGCGTTGCCGTGCCCCGAAGATCTTCCCTATCATCCAGCTGTCAGGGTTCCCATGAGAACTCCAGGTTTGAGGTCTTCAGGCCGCTGAGTTGTGGTCAGGTGCTTCCATGTCTACCTCTCCGGCAACTTTGAGGCTGCCGGAATGGCAAGTGAGCTCGAGGAGAGTGAAGTATAAATCATACTGTTCTTGCGTGAATATGCAAGGCCAGGTGCATATATTTATCTGGCCTGTTCAAATTTAAAGGCAATCCTAATCCCCCGGGGGCCAAACCATTGCACTTTTTCCACAAGAGCTCCAGCAAAAGCGTTCGTGCGTTTTTTGGAAATAACACCCCCAACAGCTACTTTGGCTCCCAAGTCTCGTGCCGGGAGGTTTGGGGAGAATGAAATCGCCCCCACTTTGGCTCCCAAGTGCCTGTTTTGGGTGTATTCTGCGGCTCCTGCCGGGAGGTTTGGGGAAAATGAAATAACCCCTGAAGCGGCTACTTTGGCTTCCAGGTGTTTTTTTTGGGTTATTCTGCGGCTCGTGCCGGGAGGTTGGGGAGAATGAAATGGCCCCCGAAACAGCTACTTTGGCTTCCGAGTGCTTTTTTTGGGGTTATTCTGCGGCTCGTGGCGGCAGGTTTGGGGAGAGTTTTTTTGGTAAGTTTCTTGTTCCCGCATGTGAACCAAGCCGAAAGCGCGAAAGAATTTGAGCTTCATAACCTGGCGCGTAACATTCCACAAATTTCACGTGAATGCGGATTGAACGGATTACCGTGGCAAACGCGGGTTGGACGGATTAGGGATTAGGATTAGGCCGACTGCAACTTTGAACACCACAGTTTATCTACCCATCTGTCCATCCATCCATCCACCCATCCATCTATCTCTATCTCTATCTGCTATCTATCGATCTATCTAATCTAATCTAAATCTAAACTATAATCTATAGATCGATCGATCTATCTATCTATCTATCTTTCTTTCTATCTATAATATATATATATATATATATTATATATATGTAAATTATTTATATATACTTGTGTATGCATGGGGGAGTGCATGCTTGGATCATTGAAATTCCAACCAAAGTTGAATATTAGCTTCATGCCGTGTACCTTTTTAATATATCATATAAATGGATGATTTAGATAGTTTCATATAATAGTTTTTTTTCCCCCAATCAGCCAAACAGGTAACCTTAAATTATATGCGTCAACTTATCTATCGTAAACGGGGGCCTCGCCCTGATATTTCTGATAGATGGTTACCGACATGTTGGGATTCGTAACATAAAAGGGCTTATACCTTATATGATTCCTATTAGATTCCCATTTTCCATCATTTTCCTTATTTAAAGCCTCTTATGTTTCAACCAAATCAGAACCGTGAGTTGCTTCGTTCATCCGTGTCAGGTCTGTGAGCCAGGCTCGCTTGAAGGACCGAATGGCCAGCGGCTGTCTTTTTGATGCCACTGGCCAAGTCTCGGAACAGTAAACATACCACAGGTTGAAGATGGTTGAAGTTATAGGGCCACGTTATGGGTTAGATATCACATTATAGTATTTTATAGTTGGATTTATTACTTCATAACTATATATATATATACATATATATTTACTTATATATTTATAAATATATATATATATATATCAAACACAAAGGTCCAGAAGCGCCAGTATAAGTGCTACAATAGTTTGAGTCGCAATTTAGCTAACTTAAGGGGGGACCACTTTGTTTCGCAACGGACTGGTCATAGAATGTTTTTGGTCATCCAAGATTCTTAGTCATCTAGACAAGTAAGTTAAGTAAGCCATCAAAACATGGAGGACCACGATGTTACGCACATACAAACTGCAGGTTCAGGAGGAGGACCCCAGTTGACAAGTATGTTGGGGCTGGAAGACACTCCACCAACTATGTCATATTACAGGGTAGCATCCCAACACCAAAGCCCCAAAGCCCTTTGAAAATTTGACCCTGGATGAACTCAAGCAGCTCCTTATGATTTTTTACTGAAATGGATGTTTCCTAAAATGGGGCTACGCCCAGTTCTCCATTTTTGTTTCCATCCAGCTATGGGCACCCTCTATGTATGGAAACCGCCAAATGTTGATACTGCAGGACGCCAATGTGTGCATCCCAGCTGAGGGGCTGATCCTGGTGTATTTTGTTTTGGTAAACTGCTGGTGGGTGGTCCCCAAAATCTACAAATGGTCTACGTATGTCTAAGTAATTTATCAGTATTTCAATGGGATTTGACCAATTTCTATACCCTCTGGTAATTTAACATAGCTATTGAAAATGACCATATATAGTGGATTTTCCCATTAAACATGGTGATTTTCCATAGCTATGTTAAATTACCAGAGGGTATTTTTGGGGATCTCCTTTTTTACCTCAGGAAAGTCACCCCAACTGCACCCCCGACTACCTGTGGGCCCTGTGGGCTTTGGTGATTTTTCACTCTGAGGCCTTGTCGGTGATTGCAGCGCAGGACAGCAGCGGAGATCCCTGGGCATGTGCGTTGGGTACATGACCTTGGAGTTTTTGTGGTTTATGGTGGTTGTTTAGGGCTGTTCGGTGATTATTGAGCCTCTTTCAGCATGTTTTGCTTTTTTTTTGGTGAGGGATCAAACATCAATCAACATGGAAGTCAGCCTGCAAACAAATAGGAGGTTCACCACATGAGTTTAGGACCTACCCCAGACATGATGGGTGAACCTTGCTGATTAAAGTTATCAAGCAGAGTGGAGGTATGGCCTGCAGGAGTTTAGAGTCTGTCCACTGCAAAATGCTAAAGTAGGCGCTGAACGATGAGTGAACCATAGTCCATGATAAATGGTAGGTCTTACAATCAGGCTGAGACCCTGCAAACATTGCTGGCGATATCTGGAGATTTTGCGGTGGAATCCCATGTGTTTTTGTGTTTTAAATGTGCTGCTCAAAATATAAAATGTTTTTCCTAAAATCCTTAGGTTGTTGTTCAGATCGTATTTTCCTTATTAAATAAAGTTCTGTCATTGGCAAAATCAAGCAGTATGGGTCACACTTCCTTGGTTGCTCCTCTTTGATTTGCAGACTGATTGTTCCCCACATTGACGTGTGGGTTTTTTGTTTTTAGTTCTGTATCCGTGCCTCCTCCTTCCCGTCCTCCTCCTTCACTCACTCACATCACTCACTCACATCACTCACTCACATCACTCACTCACATCACTCACTCACATCACTCACATCACATCACATCACATCACATCACATCACATCACTCACACATCACATCACTCACCACATCACATCACTCACTCACACATCATCTCACTCACATCACATCACTCACTCACATCATCACTCACTCACACTCACATCACTCACATCACTCACTCACATCACTCATCACTCATCACATCACTCACTCACTCACTCACTCACTCACACTCACACTCACTCATCTACATCACTCACTCACTCACTCACTCACTCACTCACTCACTCTCACTCACTCACTCACTCACTCACTCACTCACTCACTCACCACTCACTCACTCACTCACTCACTCACTCACTCACTCACTCACTCACTCACTCACTCACTCACTCACTCACTCACTCATCACTCACTCACACTCACTCACTCACATCACACTCACTCACTCACATTCGCCTCGCCTCGCCTCGCTTCCTCGCTTGGCTTCGCTTCGCTTCGCTTCGCTTTGCTTTGCTTTGCTTGCTTTGCATGGCAGGCGTGGGTCAATGTGCATTGCCAAGGGGTCGGATGTATGCCCTGGCGTCCCTCTGGCGTCCCTCTTGTGTCCCTTGGGCTCCGCTGCTTTTGCCTGGCAGGCGTGGGACAATGTGCACTGCCAAGGGGTCGGATGTACGCCCTGGCGTCCCTCTGGCGTCCCTCTGGCGTCCCTTGGGCTCCGCTGCTTTTGCGTGGCAGGCGTGGGACAATGTGCACTGCCAAGGGGTCGGATGTACGCCCTGGCGTCCCTCTGGCGTCCCTCTGGTGTTCATTGGGCTCCGCTGCTTCTTGCATGGCAGGCGTGGGACAATGTGCACTGCCAAGGGGTCGGATGTACGCCCTGGCGTCCCTCTGGCGTCCCTCTGGTGTCCCTTGGGCTCCGCTGCTTTTGCGTGGCAGGCGTGGGACAATGTGCACTGCCAAGGGGTCGGATGTACGCCCTGGCGTCCCTCTGGCGTCCCTCTGGTGTCCCTTGGGCTCCGCTGCTTTTGCGTGGCAGGGCTCCGCTGCTTTTGCGTGGCAGGCGTGGGACAATGTTTCTCTTCTCTCTGCCTCTTCCCTGCTCTGCTCTGCTTTTCATCTGTCCATATTGTCGGAAGTTTGGCTTCTAAACTTTCTTCGATCATCCTCATTCTCATCATTATCATCATCATTCTCACTGTTGCAGGTGCGGATAAAACAGGTGGTGTGCATGTTCGACGCTGCTGGCTTGTGCGGCAAGGGGCAGTTCTGCCCATTTGCCCATGGCCAGGCCGAGATTGATGAAGGGAAAAACAAGCAAACCAGTGCTTGCCACTGTACATCCACGGGGATGAAGGTATGACTTTGAAGAAGCAAGGCGTTCTCATCCTCAGCTGGCAGAGCCCACTCGGCTATGGGACCTCCCGCCGTCCCCGAGAAATGTCTATCACTCTGGAAGCGATGGGTGAGTCTGGGTTACCGATGAACTTTCTCAAATCTGGGATGTACAGCAAAATGTTGACGATCGTTTGCCAAAAGGACCGGGGTCAAAACCCCTTTCATTTTTGTTTGTGAAGTTTTGAAAACATGCTGACATTGGAAAAAGAAACATGGTACTCTGGCACTGTGAGAGGAATGGTGCAAGAATGACCCGCGAATTTGGAATCCAATTTTTGAGATGGTTTGCCAGCATTTTGCTGTGTTGGAGAGGGATGGTATCGATTTGGGTCTCCACAACGGTCGCGTCATGTCGCGTCTATCCCATCATCCTGGGGAAACAAATAGTGAATGAATCAAACAAACGGTCTGAAGTTCATTTGGGAGCCCAGTCGCCCGCGCCCCTAGGACGCATTAATCGAGGGCCTGTTGGCTCGCTGTCAGCATTTGGAGGTGCAACGAATCGTTGTCGGGAAAGTTTGTCGCAAATCTGTTCCCTATATAACTGCGTTCACAAAAGAATGCAGTAACACCTCATGTTTCACCATAAAGATTGCAATTTGCTGCAATGTTTGCCCCGCCGGTTACAAAATATTTATGTGCTGTATCCACTATATAGCTAGCATTGGAGAAATTATGGTTTGTGGTTAGTTAAATCCAAATGTGAGGCTCGAACGTGTTTTGCCCCAAAAAAACCTCAACAACTCGGTGGTCTGCGATATTCTTCATGAAGATTGCCATTTATTGGGGTTCTGGGCATAGGGCTCCCAAAACGGATTGACGCGTTCTTGGTCTTAGCAGTTCTTCTAAGATGTCACCGAGGTTGGTGTTTCTCATGGCTCCCAGATGTCCTCCTCGGCTTATTAAATCTCTGTAAATCTTATCGAAATTCCATTGAATACCTTTAAACCCCAATTAACCCCCACTTCAAAACCATATATACAGTATTCCAGAAACTATGTCCTATAATCCGTGGATAGATCACTGTGGCACGTGACACGTATGCAGGTGCTTGCGGCCCGGCAGCGTCGCGAGCTGGCGAAAGCTGCGGCTTGGTTTTTGTTTCGGATCAGGGCCGGGATGAAACGACAGAATTTCACCAACATACCGTATGATAATACATATCTGATATATGTTGGTGATAATGTTCTACAACAATCTCCATTAAGGATTATCACCTATAAGGATTATTTACCAACCTATATTTCCCTATTACCTACCTGGCTTATTGGTGATAATAATTATGATATATTAGATAGGGATTATAATATCTGGCTTATTGGTGATTATTATATAGGGATGTTTTATGGGACAAAGATACCAACATTGGATTTCATGGGATATATATATATAAGTGGGATTCAACCAACACACATATGGTGTGAATATATATATATATATATATTATAGTTTAGAATAGCTGATTTATGATACATGGTTGAGAAGATTGGATTTATGACAGGTTGATAAATATATATATATATATATATATATACATACTGTATGTATGTGTATATATGTAAATATGTGTGTGTAGCGTGGCTAGGGTTTACAGAGGGCACACTTATCAAGTTGGATGTCTTGATAAGCAACTTATCAACATGGGTGGCAGCACATTGAATTGGGAATGAAAGCCATAGGGGAAATCGTTTGAATGATATTCGATTCTGGCTGGCTTAAGTGGAAAGGAATATACTGCCCACCCACATCAAGTACCATCTGGTATTTTTTTTTCCAATGTAGCAATGGGAAATCCCTAGATGGAGGTTTAATGGACAATGATCTGTTTTTAGAAAGGGAATTCCCAGCAGGCCATGTTTGATAACTGGATGGTAATTGAACAACTATGATACTGATCGCTTTTAGGCTGTCGGCAAGCTGAAAATCAGGCAGGTCCAAGCAGCCTTTCCTGTGTTTCTCGTGCTACTGGAACTTGATATTCTTCCCCCCAAAGCAAAAACATAGAAAAACAAGGTGACACATGGGATCATATAGGGGGTCTCCTAAAATGGGGTTATATACCCCTAGTTATCATCCATTTGTGTCAGGGATTTTCCATGAAAGCATCCAGCTAATGTGGTGCAGTACCCAATGACCAAAAAGAAAACATGCTCCTGGCAAATGATCAGCAAGTGGGTTACAACACAAGGGACCCTCAGGTTATTTAACGGTGTGCAAACTGGAAAATAAATGAAAATAACATAAACTCACAGTGTTCAAGAGCTGTAAATCGGTAAATCATCATGTTGCACATTTTTTGTTATTGGTTTGTATGGGCCATGGCTAAAGGCTTAGCATAGCAAACTGCAACAAATTATCGGAGGGTATATATATATATATATAGATAGATAGATGTTAGTGATTCACAAACCACTTTCAGATCATTGATCCTAACTAGTTGTTTTTAAATTATATATCATTATAGTCCAGTTATCTCATGATTTTGTGATTTCCCCATGATTCTCTCCTCATTTTATCGACCTGGCGATTCAGGCGCGACCACGAAGCGTTCCCATCACCGTGCCATGGCGGGACCTGCTCCAAGCCGTTATGGATAAAGGATAGCCACAAGAGGAGTACATGAGTTGTTTTGCCTAGAAATATATATTATCCAGATTTTTACCTCATCAACCATTTGACATGTCAAACTGAAACGTGAAACAAACAACAATATACAGTAGCTAATCGATCATATGTTTGGCTTAACATGGGTATGATTAAAAGTAAAGATGTCATGATGAAGCCCTTAAAACCCAGGGTTAATGCATAACATTCAGTATCGAACCAAAACCCTCAAATCTAGTATGATTCAGCCTCTATGATGTTTGGGTGCGGTACAAATTCAATTTGGGGGTGTGGTTCTTATGGGAAGATTGTCCAGTGGGGTATCCACACCAACTTGAGGTGATTTACCATACCACAGAAATGGGTTGAGATCTAGCGTTCAATCAAAATGATTGAGTTTGTTTTTGGGTTAGTTGTGTAGTATATCTCAATACTATTATCAATTACAATACGAATAATCATATGAACAATAATATGAATAGTGATAGCTGCGGAAGCTCATGGATGCAGATCTTCAACGGGAGATGCTGCAGTGGTGCAAGGAGGTCATTGCCTCCGAGACAGTGATTGCGGACGACGATTCCGATCAGCCAGGGCAATCGACTACCGCTCCCACGGAGGACGATTTGGTCTCAAACTGCTCAGCTGTGCAGCAAGATGCAGAGGATGCGTATGTCATTTTGCTCACCGATGCAGAGGCCTGGGTGAGCACACTTATCCATGTTCAAGAGTCCAAGCTGCAAAGATAGCGGTTGTGCCATTCCTTTCGTTTGGTGTTATTGCTGCCACCTTCAGCACCCCCCAGAGACGAGGTTTCAAGAGAGTTCAGTTTCGACACGGATGTTTTGGTAGGTTAGTGGGTGAAATGATTCACTGTGAGTGATGAATGGGTGGGTATCTAAGGCTGGCTATGGTATGGTCTTATAAATTGGTAAGATTGTAGATTTTGATTGATAAGCCTTCTGGGAACCTTATTGGTAACCCCTTGTTGTATATTCGAATTTGTTCCTGGTGACCTAAATCCACATTGAGATTATGTTTTGAACCTGCTGAAGCCAATTATTCCCTTTGCAGTTTCCTGATTGTCACTGTGTTGGCCTGTTGCACAAAGCTGGTCGCAGTACCTGAGGATCAACCCGTTCCAGATCCAACCTCCGTGTTCTGCCGAGCATTTGATTGCTTTTGGCTTCCCGCGCGTTGTTTTTGCGTTTCGCGCTTTTAGGTTTTTGTCCACGGCGGTTGGTGTTTGTCGCTGGTTGTGGTTGGAGTCTGTCTGCTGGTCACTGCTGTTGGCGCTTGTCTTTTGATGCCCAGGGGCTTCTGCATGCTGGGGTGTTTTTCTTTCTTTCGGTGGTTGTGGTTGATGCTTGTCTTTTGGAGCTCTGGGGCTTCTGCCCCCGTGGGGTGTTCGTCTTCTTCCCTTGGGCCATTGGGTGGTTGCGCTGGTGTTTGTCTTTTGGCGCTCTGGGGCTTCTGCTTTCTCTTCCTTTTGATGGCTGCGGTTGCCATTTGCCCAATGGCCCTCTGCGGCTTCTGCTTATGGTTGGTGTTGCGTCTTGCGTTTCGGGCCTTCTTCTTCTTCTTTTTCTTATTTCTTCTTTATGTTTTCTTCTTTTTTCTTCCTCTTCTTCTTCTTCTTTCGTTGTTTTCTTCGTATTATTATTCTTATTATTATTCTTCTTCTTCTTCTCTTCCTTTTTCCTTTTCTTCCTCTTCTTCGTTGTCTTCTTTTTCTTTTCCTGTCTGTGTTCTCTGGTGTCCTTCGTGCTTCCCTTGCCTGGTGTTTGGCCTTCCCTTGTGCTTGGCTTGGTCGGCCCACCTGACCTCTTCTGGTTCTTGTTTTTGTTCTTGTTTTTGTTCTTGTTCTTGGTGTTGTTGTTGTTGTTCTTCTTCTTCTTCTTGTTCTTCTTGTTCTTGAGTTGTCCTCAATTGTGTGTAGGTTGTGGTGGTCGCCGTGGTGGCGGCGGCGGCGGTGGTGGTGGTGGTCGTCTGCATTTGCTCGCCTTTGGTGCATGGCCAGCGTTTGTTCGCTGGCATGGTGGTGGTTGGCGTTTGTTCGCCTTTGGTTTTGGTGTGGTTGGTTAGGTGGCGTTTGCTCGCCTTTGGTGTATGGCCAGCGTTTGTTCGCTGGCATGGTGGTGGTTGGCGTTTGTTCGCCTTTGGTTTTGGTGGGGTTGGTTGGTGGTCGGCGTTTTCTCGCCTTTGTTGTGAGGTCAGCGTTTGTTTGCTGGCATGGTGGTGGCTGGCGTTTGTTCGCCTTTGGTTTTGGCGTGGTTGGTTGGTGGTGGCGTTTGCTTGCCTGTGGTGTCTCGTAGTCGTAGTTGCGTGTCATGGACATGCTCTCTCAGATTTGGGGGGCTTACGCTCTCCTTATCCTTCTCAGTGTGTCGGTCGATATGCTTTTTTGGAGGAATTTACGGGTGTCTGCCGACGAAACACGGTGAGTTGAAGATATTTATTCCGGTTGTCTCGCTCCAGTCTGAAGTGTGTGGCTACTCTGGGTCTTGCTGGTGCTGGCATCCTAGTTCTTTCTAAATGGTGTTATGTGCTGTTGCTTTGGGCTGTTGGTGTGCTCCCGTTTGCAAGCATTACCTCGGAAAGTAGCCTGTCCTTTTGGAGGAGTTGGCCGAGGGCAGGCTGGGAATCTTACCTTGCCTAGTGGCATGGTGTTCCACCGAGCGGGTTGCGGACGGTTGGTGTTTTAGGTGCGGCCTTGCTTGACTTGTGCTTGGCTAAAGGTTGGTGCCCAGTCACGGTTGGAGATTTTAACTCGTTAGTGGTTTTTTCTTGGGATTGTGCAGGGTCTTCTTTTGTTTTGCGTCCTTCCTCTCTGATTGTTCCCGTTTCTGTCCTAGAAGGCCACCAGAAGCTGGCGGGGAGGGCAGCAATGACGTTTCCGGAGCTGACCCTGAGATCTGCTGGTGGAGGTCGTGCCTGTGGACCACGGCTACTGCTGTGAGTCGTTCAGCCAACCAACCAACCAACCAACCAAACAACCAACCAACCTGAATAATGATAGCATTTATAACTATAGAAAATAGTGTGTGTGTATATATATATATATTATAATATATATATATACACACATGCACATAGGCCCCAGAATAGAAATGGATGAGGTCCTTGTGTGGTCTTGTCCCATTGACAACGTTCTTGCGGGATCAATTGGGATCCAGGGATCAATGGCATGGCTTCCAGTCGGAATCCGGTATGTTTCACTGAACAAGTTGGTGGCAAATCATGAGAGAGAGAGAGAGAGATACCCTCTGGTAAACAGCCACATATACTATGGAAAAATCCACCATTTTTGATTGGAAAATCAACCCACTAAATGACCATTTTCAATAGCTATGTAACAGATTCCCGGAGGGTATATATATATATATATATACACACAATGTTTTTAGATATGCATCACGGTAGTTCCCACTTACAGGTAGTCACATGAAATACATTCAAACATTGATCCTTAAATTTAGTGTGCAAAGACATGTGGATTGGGGGTCGTTTCACAAGGTTGATGGTTTACCACATCCTGCATTCCCTTTAAAAAATGGAAGAATGCTTCGCCCTTGTTGGTAGTTCAAACTGTTCAATTATGATTGAGACCCTTTGCAGACAATACAAATTATGTTGGTGTTCTCTAGGCAACAAGAGGGAAGGGAACAGTTGTTCATTTCTCATGCCAATTTTGTGTGTGGTTCAGACAGGTCCTGGCTGCAGGCAAAGTATGCAGTTCTAGCATTGATGGGTCATAGATTCATAGATCAGATGTGTCGCACCAAAGGGTAGGCCGGGTAGGCATAACCACATTGTTGTTTACCAAATGTGTAGCTGCGTCATTCTCTTGCCCTGGAACCGGCGACATGGTGATCACGTGAATGTGGTACAATGATTTATTCATTTTTTTAGATGATTTTCGATTTAAATCACCAGTTGTAGATTTATAGCGCGTTTCCCAGCCAGCCATCTTTGATGACCAGACGATGGTCCAAGCAGTTCTCAACTGAGGCCCGCTCCAAACCTAAACAGGAGCGCTCTGCATCGCAAGGGTCCTATATGGGAACTATGTGATTCGCATTGATTTGCATATGCGTGAAAGTATGAATTTTGCCATGTCTCTGTGGCTTCGAGTGTGTTGGGTCATTTTGGTGTTCCTTTTTGGAATCGAAGCCACATTGCAGGAAGACCGTGTTTACGTTGAGTTACTGTAGGGCATACACTTACCTGGATGTGCATCCCAGTTGGTAACAGCCCTGGTCATTCCCTAGTTTTCAGGAGACAAAAACCCAGCGTGCTGCGGCTGGCATCGCACAGAAGGTCCTGTGTAAGGCTCGGGAAGATCGCCGGCTGGAAGTTGGGACCCTCCGGTAGTCAAACTTGGCGTGCTGGAAAATCCGCCATTGATAGTTGATTTACCATAGTTTCCCATATTTTCCTCTGATTTTCCAGCTAGAACCCTCTATTGAATCTATTGTCGGGGATTTCCTCTGCCCCTACAGGAGATGATGTTTGGAGTTTGCACATGGGAGTTGAAGCGCGAAAGTATGGGGAGTTCAGCCAGCCGTCAATAACAGGGGTAAATCTTATTGATACAGCTGACATAAGCCACAAAAGTTGGGAGATTTACCAAATGGTGGATGGTGGGGTATAAGGCTGAACAAATGATGGATATGATATTCCTTGATGAAGGGTAGGTTTAACAATCAGATCTAAGCGACATGAAAATGGCAACTCAGGGGCAATAGCTGGAGTTTCTGTGGCAGGGTTCCTGATTTCTCAAAATCCAAAGCGATGCAGCACTCGAGTTCTAGGAATGTTCCAGCAGTGACAAGACCCTGGTGATTGGTAGGGTATATCTTAGAGAAACCTTGTTGAACGGTTTCTTCCACAGCAAAGGACCTGATATAACTTAATCATCAATCATGGGAGTTTCAGCAACAAACCATGAATTAGAGCTCCATATATTGATCAATGGACTGGTGAAGTGGTAGAGTTTGATGAGTTCATGTGTACAAAAAGCGGATGAGGCCGTACCAGTCATACGCAAAAAAAAAGATGCCACAGACCCGCTGTTTTTTGTTTGCGACGCGATGGCCAAGGAGTTCCACGCTTGTGTCGCGCTGCTAGCAGACACCTTCTCCGTGGGCCATGTGATTGGATGCAAAGTCCGACTCGCTTGTCAAGCGGATGTGCGGATCAAACCGATCCTTTGGAAGCAAGGATTCAATCAGACTTAACTTCCATCTATATACTTTGCAGGTCTTGCAGATGGAGATGCAGAAAGAGGAACATGATGGTATTGATGGTTTAATCATGGCCCTTCTGGCTACAATGTGGTCACCAGAAACTGCCAAGACTTCAGCTGCGTCCTCCATTGAGGGTGGAGCATTCTCCGGCTGATTGTCCACGACAAGGAAAGGAAGCTAAGAAGGCCGCAAAACAGCACTGGCTGCCCTCTCTTCTGTGGCGAGCACGGGCTGAAAGGACGCCGACCGCTATGCTTACTACTGAAGAGCCACTTAGCTTCCATGGTCGTAACCAAAGAAAATAAAGAACGTATTTTATTCGCCAATGCCATGAGCGACCATATATTTGATTTGGACCCACCGTGCCTGGGGCACTTTGAATGGCTCTGAGGATGTTTGTTTATCTATTCATCTAATCATCTATCTGTATTATTTATGTTTATATATTATATCATATTCCAAATAGTTAAGCTGTATCTATTTGGAATACATGTGTCCATCTATGTTTCCACCCGAATCCGAATCCACACATCTATCTATCGTATCCATCTATCTACTAATCTAATCCAATCTATATATCTATCTACCTACCTACTTACCTACCTATCTTTCTATCTGCCCACCTACCTATCTTTCTATCTGCCCACCTGCCTATCTTTCTATCTATTTACCTATATACCTACCTTGTTTGTCTATCTATTTATCCTATCCTATCCTATCCTTTCCTAAATTATCTAATCTATCTAATCTATTTATCTATCTATCAAGATATCTAATCTAATCTAATTTAATCTTATCTAATCTATTTTAATCTAATCTAATTTATCTATCTATCTATTTGTCTGTCGATCGATCGATCGATCGATCTATCTATCTATCTATCTGTCTAGGGTGTATTAGCGCCATAGTTTTAATCATGTTCCGTGGCTTTTTGATACGTTTTCCCACCGGCTCCATTTTTTTGTACTCCTGCTTCGGTGCCAGGAGTACCAACATCCCTTGCGGTCTCCTCCCACCAGCTGGCGGCGTTGGGGATGCACAGTTCGGAGCGTGGGGGTGTCCATCTTCCCTTTCAATGGGGCCCACCAAAGCCAAAAAAGCGTCGGAAATCGCTGTAAAAACGCACGTTTTCAGAGATATGGGGAGGCAGTTGGATCTGCCAAGAGTTTCCCAACTTCCACTGGGAAGAGTTTTATCACCGTTTCACTGACCTATCCCGCCGTTTTTTTTAGCAGGGGCATTCACTTTGAAAGCCACGGGCTGAAAGATGTCCTTTTCCCACTGTTGGGTAGCCTGTTTTCATTTTGTAGAACATCAATGTATCGATGGATGTTTTGCTTATATATATGTCCATTTCTTAACCGATCATTTTACCTCACGGCCTTCATCCCTGCGTCGTCACCTCCCGTGAGGCCGGAACAGTCGCGTCACCTCACGGCCCTGCTTCGAAGTGTGTCCGAGAGCTCAGTGGTACGGCGACGTGCGGTTCAGCAAAGACAGGTAGCCCCCAGTAACCTCAGCAAAGCAATGGCAATGGCCATCCTTAATGATTTTTCACATAGTGGTTATCAATGGAATTATTTTCGAGGGATTAAACATGGCAATGGACAATTGCTAATATGAAGGTTTTCATCGGAAAATCATCTTGAAATGGTGGATTTTCCATTGCCATGAACTCTTACCGGAGGTAAGCAGTTATTTTTCTGTCGAAGGTTGGCGATGAAAACCACGGCCCTTTACTTCGACAATTTACCTCTTTCGAGAGAAAATGGCTGTCTTCCAGCCCAGGTTCGTGGGATTTGAGCCGAATAAACGAGGTAAACCTGACAAAAAACCTGCCATTCAAGGATGGTTATGGTAATGTGGTATTGGTATGTATTGGTTAAATTTGGTTAGCCACATTAAGATGCAAACTTTCATTACACATATGATTTTATCATGATTTATCTATACGTATATATGTATATTTTATTATAGTGGGTGAAGTGCTGTCAATTGTCAATTGTTAGCAATAAAATTTTGCGAGATCCACGATTAGCCATGCCCCTTGATGGGTTTGCAAGCAGCATTTTGAGAGAATACCTCGCGCAACAAACGTGTGGTGATTTACGCCAGCAGTAACTGTGGCTTACCCAACAAAAAACATGATGTAAACATCCAGTTCTACAATGAAAGAATTTTATAGCATATAGTAACTGCGACCATAAGGGGTGCAAGATTTTAGCACATGAGAATGTTGATCCATATGATCATATGGCCATATCAGGAATCCACATGAACTGGTTTTGTTCAGGAAGCAGGTGAATCTGAGCAACCAAGAGGCTGTGGAGCCGAAGCTGTTCAGGTCACACTTTGGACAGCACACGACTTGGTCGTAGCGCGATGATGGTTTCCAAAAGGCCTACAACCTGCCGAGGAGGGTCAAATTGACCCCTTGGCGTGCCCATGATTGGTTCAACCAGACGCCAGATTCAACTTCGCTTTCGCCACCCACATGTCCGTTTTTTTTTAAGCTGGAGGTGCTGACAGCTGATCCAAGCATGATGTTGCTGTGCAGCCTTAGATGTCTTTAGCCAGACGAGCTCTCTTCCGTTCAAGGGAACAGGCTTGGGAAGTTTGAGAAAGGGTTGTATCTTTAGTGGTTTCCCAGGGTCACACGAACAATGTAAGAAGTCCACGTAAGCCTTGCAGTGAACTAAGTGCACCTACCAGTTTACTATTTTAGTTTCTAAAACCCTCCAACCACATGGAGCATTTTACTGGGCTTACTGGAAGCGATGTTTGGCATGAAAAAGATCACCAACGACTTACCGCATGTATAATCCCTACAATGTGGTGTCCCCCGGTTGCAGGTTTATGCTGAACCACCCAGCAAGAAAGATATACCACATCATCATCTCCAACAATTCGCCTATAGCTATACAAACTTACTTACTTCGCTAGTACAACCCGAAATCAACCAAGTTCGGTTGACCAAGTATGAATAAGACACATTACCCTCTGGCTATTTAACATGGTTTTGGAAAATGGTCCATTTATAGAGGATTGATCATGATTTACATGATTTACCTATCAAAAATGGTGATTTTCCATAGCTACGTTAAATAACCAAACGGTAAGACATATGATTTCCATATGATTTCCACTATGTTTGATCCTTGCTTCACCTCCCAGGTGCCGGCGGTCAGCCTGGCCCTTGGAATCCCTTGGACTGGGTAATCTGGTATGGCTGGAAAAGCCATGAAAATCCAGAATGAATGGCTGGAAAATGGCTGGACAAATCTACCATAAATGGAAAATATCTACTTTGAGGACGGCATCGATGTGTATCACCGGTTTCAACTGTCACTGTGCTGAATGTGAATTCTGATCATGAAGAGCTGACGTTTGAAGACTCTGAAGAGCCAGGGCGTCCGCCAAAAAGTATTATGGACATCCTCTGGCTGATTTTCCATTGCCATTGGGCCATGCTTGCTTCTAACAAAGACAGTACGTAACAAGGAGGATACAGATCCTTGTGCCATAGGAGGGCTTCCGATTCCCTTGTGGAAGCCTTATATGTTCGTTATCTATCCTTATCTACCTTCTGAAGGGTTGGGTCCTGTTAGGTCCATATCGGGTCCCTCAAGCTACCAGAAGCTAGGCTCTGATGGTCATGCTTTGTACAGCCACTCTCAATGATTTTTCACAGATTGTGTGTAAATTGTCAAGGCATGTAAAACAAGAGACGTGGAGATGTAAGCTTATGCTGAGTAATTATGGAGGAGGGGCGGGTTCAGGAATTGGAGTCTAGAAAGTTTCTCAGCGGACCCTCTCGAGTTTTTTCTGAAAAGAAATCTTGTGGCCAAGGTAGGCTCTGAAGGAGGTGTTGTATCCCAGGGTTTCTTCCATGTCCCATTAAATTTCAGGTTCCCACCATTTCCCACCCCTTGTTCATCCTACTGCTTGATTTGCCTTGAATGAAGCTATATACATTGCTCTGCGGGCAGAAGCTGGAAACTTCCGCAACTACATAGACTTAAACATTATATGTGAGATGAATAAGGTTGGTTTGAGATACATGATGCCCGTAATTTTCAAGGTACTATTCTACCTAAGATTGCATGTTACTGTGATATATTGTGATCTTTAAAGCAAAGTGTCCTTGGGTGATATCTCTCACGATGTTCCTTTTATGCCACACTTGGATTGTGTCTTCACCAACGGGTGCACTCATTCCGTACACGGCAGCCAGCTAAATGTATCCATTGTGTAGGTGTGTCATTCCATGAATGCCAATGGCTGCATGGATTGCAAGCCCTGCCCCAGGGAACCCAAGTTGTTTGCTGGAGCCAATTCATACTGGAAGAAGGGGTTCATAATTTCACACTTAACAACATATTCAAGTTTGATTATCCTTACCTTTCAACGTAAAATATCGTTACCTCCTGCGGAGCACGTTTTTTCGAGGTGCGAGGAGAACCACGGGAGCCGATTGGTGCGCCACATCCCTTCCGGCTGACAGCGGGAGGTATAATTGGTTGTTTCGTTTTTTTTGGCTACAGGAAGGGCCCCTTTTGGCCTATGGCACATCTAAGTATATCATGAATCATGATATACTAATTACTATTAATTACTGCTCAGCAAAATTGAACGGCGGACCGTTCCTGGGGTTACATTTTTTTGACAGCAAGTGATTCGAATTTCCTCAGCTGGTGTGGTTCAAGAGATTTGGATGCCGTGTGCTGAGTCGGAGTCACACCGAGATGTGCGCGGAGGGCCACTCGTTTGGTTCCACTAAGCAGCGGTACTTGTCCCGTACTGAAACTAGCAAAGGATCCTTGAACCCAAGGGATTTTCTTGGGAATTTCAGGACCCTAAAATGTAGGTACTGTACCATGTCAGGCCTTTTTTTGTGTGTGGGTATTCCCTTACACAGCCCTGAAATTGAGGCTTTGTATATGGTAGGTATCTCCAATTTAGGTCCCAGAAGTGGCTATTGAGATTTCCGACATTTGCATGATTTTGCACGTGAACAACGCGCATTACTAATATAATATTATATATATATATATATCCACGACGTGCGTACATCGCCAAATGAAGGTATAATAGATTTTATCATCATCATTCTCATGTTCATGAATTAAAACATGTTGATCAAGTAAAGTGTTTGCTTCACATTCGTCATTCTCGTGTCTATACCACCTAAATTCAGCTAAAGGTGATATCTTTCAGAGCATCAGATAACTTTGGAATAGCAGCCAGCATCATGAAATGATGAGTTACTCCTTAGATCACAATATAAGCATGGATTCTGGTAAAACAACGACGTTGTGCTGGATCGTGGTTAAACCACGACCAGGAAGTCCTGGGTTTATATATATATATATATTGTCGATGTTGGTTTCCGAAGCCATTTTGGCGGATGCATATATTGCTTGGTTACAAGCAGCACTATAGAGAATTCGAACAGAGGTAGACCCGCCGCTTGTTAGTGGATTAGCTTACTGCAAGCTCTGTGACATTAGCATTTGTGGCTTACGCGTCAGCGTTTTCAGTTTATTTGTTGAGTGATGACTAGTGAACTTATTAGTTTCCATGTTTTTAGCAGAACTGCCCGATTGTTTGGTGCTCCACTCGCCCATTGGTCGTTGGTTAATGACTAAATATAATGCATGGCAATTTCTGATGGGGTGACTATCAATCAATATCCTTAGTCTTTATCAGTTAATAGCGATTTTGATATTTTGTTGTCTAACTCATTCACAATTGTTGTGCGGTTTCAAAATATGCACTCAATTCAGGTTACAAGGTGAGGCCCCCAAAAGATGGCAAAGTTGACACACATAAGTTGGTCAAGACTGGGGTTTATGGTTGTTTATGCAGGAAATCACTATAGTTAATGGCTTTATAAACACTATATAAACCAAACATAACTGGGGTTGATGAGGGAAATCACTAAAGTTCATGGCTTTAACGCTCCAACCAACAAACATCGCCGGGAGGGGCCTTCAGGTGCCAGCACGGGCGTCGGCAGCCCCGGAAGCCCCGGTGAGGCGCCCAGTGCCCGGTCCGGCCGCTCCGGCGGGTCTGGCGGGTCCGCAGAGGAGATGGAGGAACTGGCGCAGAGACTGGGGCCAAAGAGGCTCATAACTTCTGATGGAAAGATATGGTTTATATCATATGGCTTAATATGGTTTAATATGGTTTAATATGGTTTAATTGTGATTAATGGTGAGTAATCATGGTGATTAATGATAAATTATCTGGTTGGTGGTTTGGAATATGGCTTTTATTTTCGCCAATAGCTGGGATGAGGATCAAATCTGACTTTCGTATTGTTCAGAGGGATCGAAACCACCAACCAGTTATCATGAAAAGATATGGAAAGATATGGTATAAATGATTATATTATATATCCCATCAAACCACCATTCAATTCATACACCATAATATCCCATTGTATAATGATGATGGAAAGATATGGAGGTTTCCATAAATGATCCCCAATAGCTGGATGGTTTATACTGGGAAATCATCTTTAAATAGATGATTAACGTGTGTAAAGCAATAATAAACCACCCATTTGGGAATGGTAAAAATCCCACCTATAAAAATAGTGATGACTGGGGCATGGTTTATGGCATTGTTTTACCCACATTATGGAAATAAGTGGTATGGATAGTTGTACAGCATTTCCTCGTACACTATTTTGACAATAGGATGGCTAAGTACTTAAGAGATAGATATAGATATTTTTGGAAACATAGTTTACCATGTTTACTAATGTTTACATATGATAACAAGCTGGTGCCCCCAAACGATAGGTAACTTGGTGGCAAGAACAAGGATAACTGGGGTGTATGTTAGTTATAGTTACAACTCTCGTTCGATGGGGAAAATCTCTGCGATGCTGGGCTACGGGATGCCTTGACTTGCTGACGGCACTGGCGGTGCAGGTGACGTGATGCTCCAGAGGTTCTTCCGAGGATCCTCATGAGCCTAATAGACGTTGAGTGACGGTATTGACGCAGCTGGTGGATCGAATTACCTCATGAGCTTCCGACAATGGCCACTACAGCTGAGGATGTCCTGGCTCGATGGCTGAACAGGCCAAGTCTGCAGAGTTCATTGTAACTATAACTGTAATTTCCATAAACTCCAGTTTTTGGCGTTAAATTTAACTTCACAAACGAACTGCGGCGCCATTTGGCCATGGATATTTACATCAATTTAGAAAGATTGAGCATCCAATTGCTGGGAGGAATCAATCCCCAGCCGAAGTGTTCAGTTCGATGACCTTTGTCAAATCGCAGATGAAGGACCCGGATCTTAAGCAACATCCCAACTGAGTGATCACTCAGTTGGGTACCACCAAGCAGTTTAATTTTGATCAATGGATGTATTTACAGACAACCTGAACGCACCAACATATATATATATAGACGTGTATATATATATATATATATTATCTAATGAATAGATCATATAAGTGACTCAACAAAACATTGCACATCTTCATGGATTAAATCAACAGTTTTGTTGCTAACCTTTGGCTAAGCGCATTGAAACTTCATCCTCTTCCGGCGGCACAAAAATCGCAGAAAAGGGCTATCTCTGGGAAACCATGGATCCGAAAAGGTAGCCTCTGGAAAACTAAGATAGCCATGGAACATCCATGGTTTTCTCACATATTTTCTCTTTAAAACATCCGAATGATACCTAAGATGATACAAGTTAGGGGCCCATCATTGAACTGATGCGGTTCGAAGTGATCCATCATGTGCTTGTCCGGGTAAACCAACTATAAATGGCAATGTTCAATAGCTACTTAACAAATTACCAGGGGGTACTCATCAAATATGGTGAGCTTGGAACCCCCCTCTTTCATTGGAAGTTTTTTTCGCTGGGAAGATCATCGGAAAATACGTGAAATCCCCTTTTTCAATGTAGGTTTTTAGCGGTTGGTTAATAACTCCAATAACTTTGGTTTATGGTAGATATAACTATAGTTAACGGGGTTTATAAACCAACTTATAACTGGGGGGCACAACCTTGTAGAAATGATGGATTTTCATGGATTTTCCAGCACGCCATGTTTGATGATCGGAGGGTTGTTTTTCCTATTCATGGCATGGCGAAGTGTGGCTTCAACGGTCAACGTAAAATGGGGATGTAGTAACCGTCACCAGAGATTTCTGGGAATTCAACCAGCCCATAAAAAGGTGGTTCCAAGGAGTTACCCTCTGGTAAACTAACAGTTCGCTATGGTATACATGGCCCATAGAAAATAGATGGTTTACCTCTTAAAAAGGGTGATTTTCTATAGCGAACTGTAACAAATTACCAGAGGGTATGTTTAAAGGAGCCTTTTTTTTTGTGGTTGTTGATGGTTTATAAGCCGTAAGTTCAAAGATCGTTTGGTCACCTTTGGGTCTTTGCTGACTCGCAATGGTTATTTAATGTTCACTGTTTTGGTCATCAGTTTTATCATCTATACTTTGGCCATTCATACCATAGCAACATGTCAAATAACCAGAGGGCAAATCCGATTAAATTCCATTAAACTGCCATTAAATCCCATTAAACCACCATCAAATCACCATCAAATCACCATCAAATCACCATCAAATCACCATCAAATCACCATGAAAAACACAGATGGCTCAGCTCAGGAATCTGGCGAAGATGCGACTGAAGACCTTCCAGATGGAGAATCTGTTGGTGCAGAGGACGGCCACGGCCACGATGTCCAGATGTCCCATCGAGCGACATTTCCCCATTGGGAAGGTGTGCAGTTAATGGCCCAATTAACAGTTATAAATGGGATTATAACATATATAATATATATGTATAAGCTTATCAGTACTGAGTTATAGGAGTTATTTCATCCCATTTGTAAGTGTTAGTTGCGCCCTAAATGTAGGAAGGTGTATGCATTGATATTTACTTTTAGCCCTTCACAGATGGGAAAATGATGGGAACATGATGGGAAATTAGAAATCATGAGGTTATACCCTCTGGTAAACTAACATAACTATGGAAAATCACCATTTTATAGCTGGGTAAATCCACTATAAATGGCCATTTTCAATAGCTTTTTGTATGTTTACCAGAGG
Organism: Cladocopium goreaui; assembly: GCA_947184155.2. NCBI lineage: Eukaryota > Dinophyceae > Suessiales > Symbiodiniaceae > Cladocopium > Cladocopium goreaui. Next base: position 533,619 of record CAMXCT020000025.1, read on the forward strand.
GTAACTGGCTTATGACACAAAGCCAACTAGTTGCAGGAGCCCATTCTGATAGGGGCCATATCTGTAAAATCATGTGGTGAAAAAGTTGGTGACCCCTGAGTTTTGGTCCTTCTATTTGTTGCTATGCTTATTTTGGAGTAGCATATATGTGCCGAGCATCCCCAACAAAACGTTTTGCTTTAGATGTGAAAATTGGAAGGTTGTCCCCACCCAAAAAAACATCTCCTCAGTGTGAATTTTTATATGAGTATATGTGATTCCATTTGCCAATCTGGGTATGTATTCCTTATTATGTTGTAGATGGTTTGGGCATCATGGCTCCCCATGGTTTACAGACCGGTGGGTTAGCAGAGCCCTTTCCGCTGATTGAAACATGTTTCCTCTTATAGTGATAAGATTATCTTCAATAGCATCATTGATAAGATTATCTTCAATGATTGATAAGATTATCTTCAATGACTTACAGATGCTTACTCTGAGTTTTGTCTCCGAAAAAAACGTCAAGTTGTCCATCGCCAAGCAGTTTTCTATCCGATTCTATCCGAAAAATATCGTCCATCGTCCTCATCCCACCTGCCACGTGCAAGGCTACACGCCTCTTACTCATCAGTGGAAGAAATGAAGAAGGACTGCCTTGATGCCGCGTCCACAGTTAATGCGTTGCTTCACGTCTGGAAGTATCATAGCTAACAATGGACTTTTTAGCAAGCTTGAACCAAAGGATACAAATTGATTTCACCAACAAAGACTCTGGAGAAAAAACAGCAGCTATAACTGAGAGGTCATTGTAGAACTACACATGGCTTTAACATGTTTTAACATGTTCCTGTTTTCGCCCAGTTTATGGGCTTCACTTCAAATTCGACCCATTCATGCCTTTTGGCTCTGAAGTCAACAATGATATTTCACAGTTTCACACAGGGAACCTTAGACATGGCGTGCCGGAAAACCACCAATTTAGTTCCGTGATTGCTGATGATATCACGATTATCCGTGATCAAACCTCCAATTAATTCGTAGTTGTTCCTATCTATGAAGGTTCTGGAGACGAGGGAGTTTGAAGCATCTTGACCGCGCGCAGGAGTTGGAATATAAACGAGATGTGCTTTTGCCTCAGCTACTTGGCTGCAGTTCACGTGGCATTTCCAATGTCAGGGCACTTTTCTTCTCTTGGCGTTGGTGAAGGTGAGACAATGATAGCTATATAACTTGCTGGATTGTTTATAGGATAACTGAGGTTTGTTGCAGTGATTTTCTGTAGTTTATAAGCCAGCTTATAACTGCCCACATTGTACAGAACAAGCCCTCGGGCAAACATCTCTTGCAGTTCGTGCTTGCGCCATCCCAAATCACAATGGAACTTGGTGTTTTATGTGTGACTTTTGTTAGAGCATTTTGCTTTGCAAACTGCGGGTGCCTTTGGCAATAAACTAATACATCACTTCCCTACAATAATGAGCACGCCCCCAAAACCCCAGTTGCGTACTGAGTTTGTTCAGTTGGGGTCCCAAATCAAGAGGCGGTATTACTCGAAGCGAATGTTTCTCTTTGATGCCCAGAAACCAACAAACAATGTAAAGACACTATTGGTTTGAAATATTTGAAACGATTTTGGGTGAATACGATCAACTTAAATGATGATACGCAACAAGCACCACTTGAAACGCTGACCCTCTCAGCCAGGTTGCGTGAGCAGCTGGATGCCGAGTATGCCGAGGAGGATCGCATGTGGCTCGGTGGCTATGCTCCGCTCGGCCCGTTTTGGGTTGTGGAGATTGGACCAGGAAAAACCCAGGGCATAACATGGGCCCCAAACCGATTTTTCGGAATTTCTGCGATCAGCATGAGAAAATGGCGGTTTATACGAGTTAGAGTAGGGTAGAGCAGAAATCACTAAGCTGAATCCCCTCAAGTACTTAGGGACTTTGGGTCTGGAATGTGTAGACCTCCAGAACTCCTGGTAGATAGGGTCTTTTTTACTTTCAGACCCAAAGATTATGTGTATTCCAGGGTTGCCCAGAAGTGGAAGCCTAAAATGCCCAAAAAATGTTTCCCCAAATGGAAGCCTAAATGTCTAAAGAAATGGTTCCTTGCTGCTTGCTGCTTCCTTGGATTGAAACGGTTTTGCAGGTGTGGCAGAGTAGACCCTGAATATGATACCCTCTGGTAATTTAACATAGCTATGGAAAATCATCATTTTGAATAGGTATATCAACTACAAATCACCCATTTTCCATATCTATGTTAGTTTACCAGAGGGTACGTAACATGATTTCATTCAAGACCCAATGCTAGACCTTCGTGATGTGGCAGCAACAGAGTAGACCTTGCCGGCCACAAATAGCATAAGGCCTGTAGTCAAACAAGAAGATCACGTGAAACCCTCAGGCTCTGAAATGTAAAATCCAAGGTATTTGCCGAGTAGCTGAGAATATTAAGCTAAAAGGTATTTGTTGGTGGAGAGTGTCCACAGGACAGGATGGGTGGCAACAATATTATCTCTGTGCTTTGTTCTTTCTTTCCAATGTGTGTATATATGTTGTGCCCAGTTTCGTGTAACCATGATTTAACACAATGTTCTCAACACTGTTCAAGATGTTCAACATATGTAACATATTGCGTGCATGTGAGCATGTCTAAGGAATATAAATATACAATGAAAAGGTGCATATGATACAGATGAATATGTGCACCTGTAGATGCCATGGCGCGCCAGGCGGGCATGGTCCATTGCGATTTGGTTTCCCAGGGGAACTGCTGGGATTTCTGTCCCACATTTGACTCAGGGAATCCATACTGAGGTTCAAAACAGGTCTCAATGGTGATCAAATTTGGCATTGTAGAATCCACCATTTATAGAATTTGTAGATTGTTTTTACTTTTCCCATTCGAATTTCAATTTCACAGGAAGTGTCCCAGTGCCTGCCATTGATTACCGCAGTGCAGGGAATTCATTAGTTTGCTACACATGCTAACCATGCCCACTACGACCTTCCCGGTAGGATTGGTTTAAGGGGAAATCTACCAGAAACCAGGGGTTTCCGTGTTCGATTTTCCCACCACTTCTGGGACCCAATATGTCACAATGACCAGCACGCCCAAGGGCCAAAGAAAAGAAGCAACTCGAAGAGGACGTTGCAGCTCTGAAGGCGGCTCAGCTGGACCCCAAACTGTTTGTTTCTTTCACTAAAAATGATGATTTTCGTGGTTGGTGGTTTGGAACATTTTTTATTTTCCACATATTAGGAATAATCATCCCAACTGACTTTCATATTTTTCAGAGGGTAGGTCAACCACCAACCAGTTTAGTGGTGATTTAAGGGGATTTTATGATGGGGACTGTGCTGGCTTTCCCTTTCCATTTCTTGGCGAAGTTGGAGTCTCTCCGACAGAAAAGAACAGGCATTCCGCCTGAGTCAACTGTTGGAAGGTCAAGGGATGTTTTCCAATGTTTTCCATTGTTCACTGGATTGGCTTAAGGGAAAATCTACAGGAAACTATGGTTTTTACCATCAAATATAGGGTTTTCCTGTAATTTTTCCCTTAAACTATTTTTTTTGTAGCTTCGCAAGAAGAAAGCAGAGACGCTAAGATTGACAATGGAATTTTAGGACTCACCTCACCAGATTCTAATTGTGATACGTTAGGTGCCCTTGAGTTATGTGTATTGGCTTGCACATTATGATCAGTTTGATAGGCCAATGGTTAACTAGAAACTGACTATATATATATATAGAAATTAAGTGTAGATAATGGTTATAACCATAAACAATATGGTTAACTTCTACCATAAATCCAATGGTTAACGTAGCCATGTTTTAACCTGCTTAGCTATCATACAACTTTCAATCCCATTATGTTTTCTTGGTTTTAATAAACCCAAATCCACAAATCTGATAGATTATCCAGTTTCATCTTGGATAAAGCCATGTGTTTGGGTGTTACCCTAGGGTAAACATGAAGATGTGCAAATCCGAGGGAAATGATCTACACATAAAATGGACTTTCCACATCTGTGGATGGGCCAGCGAAATCCTGCACCAGTTGGTATAACGATATACAAGGTGGTGCACCAGTTCGTTAGCTAAGTTGGTTTATAACTCCAATAATTTTGGTTTATGGTAGATATAACTATAGTTAATGGGGTTTATAAACCAACTTATAACTATGGGGCACCACCTTGTAACTATGAACCACTGCAAATCATGAGATTAATGTGGGTAAAACGTTGTCATAAACCACCCATGACTGGGAATGGTAAACGTACCACCTATTAAAAATGGTGATGACTGAGGGATGGTTGTTTATTGTTTTACCAATTGAAAGTAGCCATTTAGTTCGTTGATTTACCCATTAAACATGGTGATTTTCCATAGTTATGTTAGTTACCAGAGGGTATCCCCAGTTATACACTCTGGTAATGTAATCAAACATGGCTATAGATATGCTGGAAAATCCACCAGTGATAGGTCATTTACCCATATTCTACTGTGATTTTGCCGATTTTCCCCACCACCTGGTGCAATTTTCGCATCCCGAGGCCAAGGCCGGCCGCAGCGAGCCCGCCGAGCCCGCGCCGGCGCCCTGCTTCCGGGTCTCCAATGTGCAGCTGCAAGGACCATCGCCGGGACAGGACGGACACTCGGAACCCGATGTCGGAGACGGTGAAGCGCTTTGCTGTTGAGGTGTTTTTTTTTGGAGGTTATTTGTGGATGTTTAAGCACTATAAAGTGGGAGATGTATGGATATTTAAGCCATAAAAAGGCAGTTGTATTTAACCTAATGATATCCAATAATGATATTTATGGATGTTTAACTGTTCAACCAATGATGATGGGATATTCAAGATGATTTTTTTTGGTTGGACCATGGGATGTTTAACCAACGGTCATGGGATACTTTTTCCCTTTTTTTTTGTGATTTTTTAGGTGGCCGACGGTGGCTGTTTGAAAATGGTGTATACCATCTGGTAAACTAACATAACTATGGAAAATCACAATTTTTCATGGGACAACTCACTATAAATGGCCATTTTCAATAGCTATGTTAGTCATAACCAGAGGGTACCCCCCAAATGGTCAGTTTAAGGTGAAAACGATGATTCATCAGATTTTTGCAGGTCGGTCGTATTTTCAGACTTGGATAACGGCGTATTTAACCACACCTTAAGTGGGAGGTGGGTCAAGGGATCCAATATGATCCCATCAAAGTCCAAAGGAAAGCCATCAGGAGATGAAATGGATTTCTGGGGATATAGAAGCAACATGTTTTTTTATACCAGAATAATCGGAAACCAACTGGGACTAAACCAACTTGAACCAATGAACCAATTATTTTCAACCACAGTTGGGCATAAAATCAACCAATAATTACAGTATAAACAATTGGAAATCAACTGGGAATGTGTCAGGATACATAAGAATATACTATCGGAGAGAAATGGTGATATAGAAGCAACATGTTTTTAATACCCGGCAGAATCCTGCTATTTCCATCTACTGTATTTCCTGGGTAAAGTGCGGTGAAGTGTAAGACAACTTGACGGCAAGGAACATGGCTATGGACTCTCCCCATGTTACCATAGGAAAACGACTGAAAACCCATCATCATTGGTTGGTGGTTTGGAACATTTTTTTTAGTGACTTTCCATATATTGGGAATGTCATAATCCCAACTGACTTTCGTATTTTTCAGAGGGGTAGGTCAACCACCAACCAGATACTCATTGGATTGGTTTAAGGGAAATTGTACTGAAAACCTCAAAAAAAAGGTAAAGAAACCATGGTTTCCGGTTAAGATTTTCCCTTCAACGAATTCAATGAAATCAGGACCCATAGGAAAGCATGACATTTGGAAGTTTCCGCCAGAAACCTTGGGAGACTTCTTTTTCGGTCAGGCTCAGGATCCTTAAAAACTGTACCTGGCAAACCTCGAGCTAGTCGATATAAGTTATGTATATATATATATATACATACATATGTATATATATATATACATATGTATATATATATATGTTTATATATATATGTATATTTTAATAAAATACACCTCAATAAATAATAATTTATTATAGCTATATTTACATACACTTCAATGTTTTATGTCAACACCTGCACCTGGGACCTGGAAGCCATTGAGGATATTTGGTGGAAAAGCCCAACAAACTGCTGGTCGCGACGACTTTGGAAGAAGACTACTACTTTGGATACGCGCCGTGGTGGCAGTGTGCGGTGTGAAAATCCGGATAAGAAACACAACTACAAAGTGGAGCCAGATAGTTAGGCAACTTGGTTTACAATGTGGCCCCCCAGTTATGAGTTGGTTAAAATAACCCATCTAAGTTCGAACTTCCACAGAAAAAAATATTGGTAGTCATTCTAATTATAACTCAAGCCTGATTATAACTCAAGTTATATATCTACCTCCACCACATCCTATAAATAAATGTTCATAACATGTAATAGGCTTTGTAGATGCTTATAGTCGGTACATCTTTGCAGTGGCCACGTTGTGACAATGAATTGTTCCCTGGGAGCCTAGCACATTGGATTTACTACATTACTGGAAGAGTATCCTGTTTGATTCACTTGGACATCTCAACATTTGTTGATACCATCTGGTTATTTAACATCGCCATATGGAAAATCACCATTTTTAATAGGTAAACCATCTATAAATGGGCCATTTCCCATGGCTATGTTAAATAACCAGAGGGTAATATATGATAATATGCTCTATTTCTTTCTGGCCTGTGTTGAGTGTACTCTAAGTCCACTTTCTTTGTTGGACCCCGGCAATATGTGGTTTAGTCAACTTTGAAAGAAACTTTTATTTGCTGCATGCGTAAGTCTTCGTGCTCATGAATGTCTCCAATCAGTGCTCAGATCCCACTAGGATAGTGTCAGTGCTCAGAACCCACTAGGAATGATCGCTATGGATGATTGAAGAATCATGAAAGCATTCCATGTAACTCTCCAGTATACCATATACCATATACCCATTGGTAGATAATAATTGGACATAGCTATCAAAAATGGCCCATCTATAGATGACGTTTACCTATTCAAACTTCAAAATGTTGATTTTCCATAGCAAACTGTGAGTCATTACTGTTTTTTTTCCTGATTTTCACGGTGGTTTCCACCATGCTTGTTGCATCAGCCCATCTATAGCCAAGACCTTCAACCAGCCCAGCAACAGCGGCTGGTTCCGGTCTTCAGCGCCTTGGGACTTGGGGCCATGAACTTGCCATTTTTTGAAAGTGTGGTGTGGTCGACTGTTTTTGGGGTACGTAAACTAACATAGCTATGGAAAATCACCATTTTTAATGGGAAAACTCACTATAAATGGCAATTTTCAATAGCTATGTTAAATTACCAGAGGGTAAGTGGGTGGTCCCGTATCTATATATATATATACATATTCAACGATTGTATATATTGATTGTGTGTGTGTGTATGTAAACTATATATATATATTATGTTAATGTGTTTGCACAATACCGGATTGTTACGGCTTATTATCCACTTATTAGGTGGGGCCGCACATCCTTGGGTTTTATTTGTGAACCAAGAGATTCAAAAACAACCCATGCAATGGATTGGTATAAGGGACAATTTTCACCGGAAAGCTCCCATATTTTATGGGAACATCCATGGTGGACGCAATTTTTCCTCCAATCCAGAGAGAAATTTCCAAAAAAGGCGCATCATTGGCACCGTTTCCACAGCGCCCAACGAACAGGTATAAATAAATGGGATGAAATATCTCCTATAACTCAGTTTGTAAATCATTATATATAATCACATTTATAATCAGTTAGTATAGGGATTATAACTAAGATCAACGGGATGAAATAACTCCTATCACTAAGGATTATATATATATATATATAATATATATATATATATATAATATATATATAATATATATATATATATAATATCATTATAATCCCATTGCCGTTAGTTGGGCCATCACCACCTTCTGTATGTTTTGCCCAGGACACGCGCCCTTTTCAACGGGACGAATTTGCTCTGTCGGAGCGGCCAGAGTGAAAGCGACGACGAAAACAACAGCTGTGATTTCATTTGATGGGATTTTTAATGGGATTTTTGATGGAATTTTATAGTGATGAATGGGATATGAATGGGATTTACCCTCTGGTAAACTAACATAACTATGGAAAATCACAATTTTTCATGGGACAACTCACTATAAATGGCCATTTTCATTTGATAACGTAATTTAATCTTACCCATAGGATCCATGTATGCTATATATGGTAACATTTACCATCAATATACCCCAGTCATGTTAGCATATATACCAGCACCATGGATCCTATGGGTTAGGGAATTCCGGTGATCCATATGATTTAAAATGATTTAATAAAGATCCATATGATAATGGTGATTGAATATTTATGGAGATTTTCATATATTTCCCATTATCATCAGTATATTACCCAATATATTGCCTATCATCATTATCCCAATATATTCCCACATGGCAATATCCCGTATATTTCTACAGGATGAGGCCCCCAAGATAGCGTTCAGTTGCCTTATAAGTGGCTGAAACATCTATGGTTTATGGTAGATATAACGAACTAGTTAATGGGGTATATAATGGTTTATAAACCAACAAACATCACTGGGGGGGCCATCCTGTAGAGAATTAACTAATCATCAGTATCGCTGGGATTGAATCTGATAACCTGGGTGTGTGTTAAGGGAATCAATTAAGGGAGGATGCCTTATCCTTTGGGGGGTGCCTTATATAATCAAATCCAAGGTGTCATGGGTAAAACAATCATAAACCATCCCCCAGTCATCACATGTTAGGACCTTTGAATGGGGGTGGTTAATGTTAGGGCGGATGGGACTATGACCGGGATGCGCCGCAAGGGCAAAGGACTGGTTTCTTTTGATTTCATGTTTAGCCATGTGGTTGGAGTATCTTTGGTTATTCCTGGATTAGTTGATTTGTTACCTGTTGAGTGGTATAAAAGCTTTGGCAAGGGTAGCCGTGTGAGGTTTACAAGGTGTACGTGGTGTACAAACTTCAACAGGGTATGACCACCCCGACCTTCTGCGATACAGGAAACCATCAGACTAGAGGCTACTACAGGAATGTTGATCTTACCACCTTGGATGATCTATAGCAGTGTTCTCGTGGGAAGCTATGAATGAAAGGCACTTGGAAACAAATGATCATCCCACATGACAATATGTACATACATAATTTTACACAATCATACATATAATTATATATATGTGTAACATTATATATGCATATAACAGATTATATATATTTACTATATACATACATATTTTTATGTGCGTACTGTATACTATACATGTGCCGGTTGAAACCATCAGCATTTGATGGAATATGACCGAACGTCCTGCCCAGCTCCTTACAGTTACCGTAAGACCAGTTATCTTCAAGAAACAAAAGGTGCATTGAGTCAAAAAATGGCCTCTTAGACACAGATGCATGACACTATTCAGAACTCCTGTTCATTGAAGCAGCAAGGTTCTGGACATGTGTGTTTATGTCGTTATCCATGGATCATTGGATTGCCTTATAGTCTTATAGTCATCTCCCAACAATGATCATATCATCGCAGTCAAAAGGAACCCTTTAACAAAAGATATAGCGTTTTTTGGAACAGTTGAACTTAGACCTGTCCTATTCTTTTTGAGGGGTTGCCACAATCAGTAAATCTCAGCCCTGTTGATTGGTGCTTCAAAATTTCTGGCCACCTTGCCATGACAGTGGAGGAGGCCTCCCTGCAGGCTGGGAATTTCCAGCACCATGGTATTCGCTGTGCCACAAAACTGCCACGCTTCTTGGTTTCAGGAAAACATACCCTCTGGTAAATAAACATAGACCCTGAAAATCACCAATTTTTAATGGAAACTAGTCTTCCAACCCCGATGACTGCCAGGGTCTATGTTAATTTACTGGAGGGTCTGGAAATGACTGTGTGAACCCATTGGGTTCACCCTGCAATCTTTCTTACCAATGAGGCAACCTCCTGTCACTCTCACACAATTTTCATGGCCAAATCCACGGGTAACCGAAAATGATGTTTCTCTTGAAGACAGAGTTGCCCTTGCAGGATTTGTTCCGATCAAAAGTGTCAAAAAAAGACATAAACAAGATTCAACAAGCACCAGAAAGCATCAACAAACATCAACAAAAAGCATCGTGAGCATCATGTTTTTTTGTTGTTTCAATTGAACATGAACAGAAAACCTTCCCCACCAGCCCCGACCTTGGAGCCTTGGAGCCTTGGAGGATCGCAAGTGCCGCTGCTTCAGCACTCGAGCACGAGGCCCGGTCCCCGGTCACGAGGTCCGACCACTCCGACCTACCTTTCCCTTGGGGCATAGACAGTGAATAATAACATATATGGATATATGGATGGTGGTTTGGAACATGTTTTATTTTCCCATATATTGGGGATAATCATCCCAACTGGCTAATATTTTTTCAGAGGGGTTGAAACCACCAACCAGAATACATATATATATATAGATACAAGGTGGTGCCCCATAGTTTGCTAAGTTGGGGTTCACATAACTCCAATAACTATGGTTTATGGTAGATATAACGAACTAGTTACTGGGGCGAATCTAAACCAAATTATACCTGTGGGGCACCACATTGTATGTATATAAATGTATATATATATATATACACATAGTAATGAAGATTCATTGAGAAATTCCGGACCATAAAGATTCATTAAAACATTGTGGACCAGTTATAGCTACATAATGAAGAATCATTTATTTCCAAGAGCAAGGACACTTTGAAGCCGATTGATGTGTGGGATCCCGACTGGAACAGACCCACCATCAGGTCCCAGCCTTTCCCCGTGGAGCAATGGGAGATCTTCAGGATCCAACAGATGGAGGTACGTTAGTACCATATTTAAGGCCATATTTTGTGGGGATATTCCTTTACAGAGGCCTAAAAAATAGGCCTTATATATGGTAGGTACCTCCAATTTAGGTTCCTGAAATGGCCATTGATTGGATATAGGGTTCATAGCCAAGAAAATGCGGATGAAATGCCCCAAGTCAGTCCAAGAATTTTACTTTGCATCAGTCGCCGTTGGCGATATGGTGGATAAACCACATCTTTCGGTGTTACCAAGGATAAAATTGCCGGTGAATGGAAATGCCACACGCATTTGTCTATCTATCTATCTATCTATCTAACTATCAATCAACCAATCAATCAATCAATCAATCAATCGATCATAATCGATCGATCGATCTATCCTATTACCTACCTATCTTATCCTATCCTATCCTATCCTATTCTGTCTATATATATATATATATGTATTGAACAATCATCAAGCATATGGGGATTTTTCCCATGGAGCCCACCGAAGCATCCCAGCCACGGGGTCATCCATTGCTCCCAGGGATCATTGCCACCTTGTTGGGTGCCTTCAGCTTGGCGGTCGCTGCGCTCCTTGTGAAGGTTTGTGCTACCGCCCTGCGGCTTGGCCGGCTTGGCGAGGGAGACCGGGATAGGAGGAGCTTGGAGCTTGAGAATGTAGATAAAGAAAACGGATACCCTCTGGTAATTTAGCTCTTGAAAATTGCCATAGAAATAGTTGATTTACCTATCAAGAATGGAGATGTTCGATAGCTATATACGTTAGTTTACCAGAGGGTAGTCAATGTAAAAATAGATCTCGGCACAAAGAGAGCGTGGCTTGAACACATGAGATCCGCAAAAAGGTGAGGAAAAATCACCGGATCCACGTGATCCACGCAACATTTGACGGTTGCAGAATGTTGCACCTGCCAAACCCTTCCCAGGGTCCCATCCCAAGGAGCACCTTAGATCTCCTTTGGGGCAGAGCGATTTTGCAGACGACTGGCTTGGGCCTTTTCTTCCTGATCCGTAGCTGGGCCAGATCTGGCGCACCAGGTGGTTACCTTAAGGTGATTTAGCCTCTGGTAGGACATGGCGAACGGAAGAATCACCATTTCTGAATATTTTTGATAGGTAAATCAACGAACTAAATGGATATAAATGGCAATGTTCAATAGTTATGTCCAATTACCAGAGGGTAAGGGGTATCTAAGGCCAGAAAAGACCTCACATCTATGGATAAACAATGATAAACATGCTGGGTCGCTGGTGAGGTGGTTTTGCAGTGGCCGCCGGTAATACATTGCACGCATGCTCTATGTATGATATATTTCCCACTATATTATATATATATATTGTGATGGTCATATTCAGCAGGAGATGTACTGTAGGTGGATTATGCTGTACATGGGAGGATTTACTTGCATTGGTCGTACTGCCATCCCACTAGATGTGGGAAACCTAAACGTAAAGAGCCATCCGCAGCAACTTCCCAAGACAAAATTTATAATCCCAGTTCGGGGAACTTATCCAGTTGCTCGCGTTTAATTTACCAATTTTCGGTGTATCATGGGTGAAATTCCTTTGCATCTTGTTTCCATGAATGCCTCAAATCTAATGATCCAACAACTCCAAGGTTCATCAATCAATGGGAATTTCAGGATCCTAAAATGGAGGTACTGTACCATATAAGGCCATATTTTGTGGGGATATTCCCTACAGAGGCCTTATATAGGCCTTATATATGGTAGGTACCTCCAATTTAGGTTCCTGAAATGGCCATTGAATCAAGGTTAGCCTTTTTTTTGTTGGTCATTTCACTTGGGGTTTCTGCACATAGGGACTCCCGGAATCCAAAAAAGACAAAAAATGGTCGAATTCTGGATGATATGGGGTATCCCCATAGAGTTATGGCCCAACTAACAGATATAAATGGAATTATATATATACACATATAAATCCATGAAATAATCCCATTTATAACTGGTTAGTTGGGCCATTTTTTTAAAGGAAACCTCCTCTTCGCTAAGCTCAGCCCTGGAGACCGTCGCGTCAGGTTGCGAATCGCCTTGGGGTCCACGTGGCCTGCGACTCTGGCTCTGCCTCAGAGGGTTCCGTGGCAGATTTTTCGAAGCTGGTTTTTTTTTGACGGATTTTTGCTGGATATCCCAGCAGTATATAATAGTATTATATATATAATGTCTGCCCTTGATTTATAAATAGGGGGCCCCCCCCCCTCTCTGACCCTAAATAGACTTAAGGCCACCATAAAACTTGTTTGTATGTAAAGGTTTTAAATTACCACAATTGAAAACGAATACATAAAATGCAATTTCGAAAAAAAAAAGGAATCCAGCAATTGTTTTAGTATTGATCTAGTACTCATGTCATGGATTTAGTATTGATTTAGTATTCATGTCATGAATTTAGTATTGATTTAGTATTCATGTCATGGATTCAGTATTGATTTAGTATTCATGTCATGAATTTAGTATTGATTCAGTATTCATGTCATGGATTTAGTATTGATCTCGTATTCATGTCATGGATTCAGTATTGATCTAGTATTCATATCATGAATTTAGTATTGATTTAGTATTCATGTCATGGATTTAGTATTGATCTCGTATTCATGTCATGGATTTAGTATTCATGTCATGGATTCAGTATTGATCTAGTATTCATATCATGAATTTAGTATTGGTATTGATTTAGTATTCATGTCATGGATTTAGTATTGATCTCGTATTCATGTCATGGATTTAGTATTGATTTAGTATTCATGTCATGGATTCAGTATTGATCTAGTATTCATATCATGAATTTAGTATTGATTTAGTATTCATGTTATGGATTTAGTATTGATCTAGTACTCATGTCATGGATTTAGTATTGATCTCGTATTCATGTCATGGATTTAGTATTGATTCAGTATTCATGTCATGGATCTGGGCAAATCTGGGTTTAGGGCCAAAAACAATTAGCTTTATTCAGGGTCAAACTCTAATTAGTGCCAAGGCACCTCATGGGGGGTACCCTTGACGAGTTGATTTGGGATTGATTTTGGATAATTTTGAATAAAGGTTTTGAATAGAAAAGAGCAACCATTATTTTTGAAAATTTGAAGTTATCAAGGTAAGATCTAATGAGCTGGCAATATGAATTAGTACATGAAAGCCACCTCAAATAAAGCATGGAAAAAACAAAATCAGCCCCATCTGGGCAAATCTGGGTTTAGGGCCAAAAACAATTAGCTTTATTCAGGGTCAAACTCTAATTAGTGCCAAGGCACCTCATGGGGGGTACCCTTGACGAGTTGATTTGGGATTGATTTTGGATAATTTTGAATAAAGGTTTTGAATAGAAAACAGCAACCATTATTTTTGAAAATTTGAAGTTATCAAGGTAAGATCTAATGAGCTGGCAATATGAATTAGTACATGAAAGCCACCTCAAATAAAGCACGGAAAAAAAAATTCAGCCCCATCTGGGCAATTTTTTTAGGGCCAAAAAAATTTAGCTTTATTTAGGGGGCATTTATTATTTATTTTGGGAAAAAAATAGCTTTATTCAAGGGGCATTTATAAATCATAGGTCAACATTATATATATATATATAGATAGATATAAATAAACACATGATATTTAGGTTTATAAAAAGTATTTATGTAAAAAACACGTAGATATACTGTAATATATATGGTTATGATATAACCAATTGATAGGATAACTGGGTTATTTCAGATATTTACAGTAAATCCCATTAGATCCCGTCAGATCCTATTGAAACAGAGCATAACAGAGCTAAGCAAAACATGCTGACTGAGAGATCGTAACCCACAAAAAAATGTACATAGTCATCAAATAGCCATTATAAGGCCATTATAAGGCCATTACAAGGCCATTACACAGCCACTATATAAGCATTAAATAACCATTAATATATATATATATAGTATCATATCAATGATGTTTATCTTTTTTGGGGATTGCTATACCCCTGGGTCTGGGTCGCCGGGAGATTTTTTTCCGGAGCGCGCAGCTCACTGAGCGATGGTGAGCTACGAATGGAGTTTTCCAGCCACCAGCGATAGATATGGACAGATTATAGCTAAGATTAACACAACCAAGATTAACACAACCAAGTATTTTTCTATAGAGCCTGTGTGTTTTTTTCTTTATCATTTGGTTGGTGGTTTGGAAAATGAATTTTATGACTTTCCATTCAGTTGGGAATGTCATCATCCCAACTGACGAATGTATATTCTTCAGAGGGGTAGGTCAACCACCAACCAGATCATAGTTGGTCCATTTTCGGAAAATTCACCCTCTGTTTTGCCGAAAAAAATGGAGATCGATGTCGCCAAGAGGATCTTGGGGTGCCTCGCGGTGGTTGGCTACTTCATGGGCATCATTGCTTTGCCCCTCTCGGTGTCTGGGACGGTCCTTCGCATTTTGAAATCTTCGTCAACAGAAATAACAGGCGAATGGTCTGAATGGTTGATTTTTATGGCATGATGATGAGTATATGAGTCTTGAAATCTTCATGGTCTAAGAGGTGAATGGTTGATTTATATATTACATGGTCTGATGATGAGTTATGTTTCTTCATTTCTGTCCATTGAACAATGGAGGGATATGTCGCATCCTGTCGAAGAACATGCTGTTACCCTCTGGTTATTTGAGGTAGCAAACTGGAATTTCAGCAGATTTAATAGGGAAATCACCAAGTTCATCATCTATAATGTTCCATCTGTAGCATTGAAAAAAAAAACAATACATAGCTCTGTTAAATTACTAGAGGGTAAATCACATTCATTCACCCGTGAGCAACTACAGGGTACTTTTTTTAGTACCCACATTAGTCGTATACACTTTCCATTCTTCCCACCGGGCATCGCCTTGGGCTACCAGCAGTTCATTTAGCAACTGTGGGGCCGGTACAGTAGGGGTGTAACCTGGCATACTCCGAAAAGTTTTTGCTACAGCTTTCAGCAGCACAAATAAGTTTTTTTTGGTGATCACCCATGTATGTATAGATGATTTTTCTAATCAAAACACCATGATTTATGGAGGGTTTCTTATTTTTTGTTTGGCGGTTCCCCATCTCTAGATGATTGTCCCACTGAAACCATAAATTGACTGGAGATGTTCCATGTCTCTATATGTTACCAGACAATTTTCCCAGATGTTCCCATGTTTTCCCATTTGCAACCCATTTTTCGAGGATGTTTTTCATTGCTATGTTTTAACACGTTTGAAGGTAGCTTGTACCGGCAAACTCTGTGCCGGCAGTCAGGACAGCATCTCCATCTACAGCGTCAAACCCATCTGTGCCGCACTGTTGGGCGCATGCCACTGGGCGCTATAGAGATGTGTATAGTTTAGTTTTGTTTGATATAATATATACAGTATACATGCTAAGCCTTCAGCTTAGCTGGACCTTTGGGATGGCGATGGAGAGAGATATGATATGGTTACATTTCTAGTATTTATACTAATATTATTGATGATTAGGCATATGTATTCGTAAATAATGTATGGTTTGATTGTATGTTTGTGCAACACTGTATTTATGTGTGCCAGTACAATGTTTGTTATATATACACAATATGTATTTATATAAATATATACACGGTGCATCGAGATGGATGGTCACTCTATATGCATGGAAAGTCCCGCTCTTCGCCCATGTCCAACAGGAAAGGCATCCAACCGAGGACCCACTGTTACAGGTATCAAGATATAATTTTCGATGTGCAGGCTGTACATGCCAGCAGCGGAGTCAGCCCATGTGACAGCCGACCAGCCATACATCAAGAAAACCATTTTCCCAGTCCCCTTGATCTCAGGGTTTTACTCAGTTCACATTCAGATGTTTCCTAACATGTGGGTGCCTCCACATCATCCAAGTCATTTGACTTTGTTTAAGCATGTTTTATCTCCTGGAAGTTGAGGATTCCCCCACGCTTTGTTTGGAAACATTCATTTGCCAAGGTATCATATTGTTGCTTTCATATCCCCGGTACATTTCCACACAAGCCCCAATGGCATTGATATAACTGCAGGCATATCTATAGCTAACGTGAGGCATATTGGGAGAGCGATTAACCTGGATGCATGCACTGGCAACAGGCGCTTGGGTTTTGGGATGTGTGCTGGGTAGGCAGTTTGTATTGGTGTTGGGTAATGTTGGGTAGGAGGGACTACTGACCTTTTTTTTGTTGGATGGATTTGTTCTGATTTGGTGATGACCTGTTTTTGTTGACAGTTCAAAGGATTGTTTGGATAGGTTTAAGCCGCTGTCAGAAGCCACATGGAGATTCATTTGCAGGCAAGTACGGCATCAACATCAACACGAGGTGGTTCGCCCCAGCTATAAGCTAACAAATAGTGTATTTTCAAAAAACAGTCAGCTAGTTCGATATGTCTACCATAAACCCAACACTGAAAACGGTTTTCAAGCAATTTAGGGAACTGGGACACCACCGTATTATTTTTCTTGGATGATTGGGGCCTGAATCCAGGAACAAAAACGCGACACCCTCCCAAAAGAAAATGATGTTAAGATTCGCCCAAAAAAACCGTGGTTGCTAGCACTGAACTCCCTGATCAAGGGCTTATGCCGCTTATTCGTTCTATCTTCAGTTTTCATCATTTTTCTAGTTTGAATCTTGTTTGACCCTCTGGTAAACGTTTACATAACTATGGAAAATCACCATTGTATAGCTGGGTAAATCCACTATTTCTATGGCCATTTTCTATGTCGCAAACTGTTAGTTTACCAGGCTGGGTAGATGCTAAAAACCCAACCATTTGGGATGCTTGAGGCCACCATCCTGTAGAGAGGTCACTTTTAGGTCACAGGGAAAAACTGCCTTTCGTCAGGCCTTTCGTTGCTGGGTTGTATCCTGGTGGCCAAAGAAGAGCATCACGATGCCAAGTCCAAGCACTCCTCGGACGGGGAAATATCACTTGAAATGACAGCCACGTATATACACAAAACATCACAAAACTGAGAGCGGTTCCTGAAACTTATAGCGACAGACAACCTAAGTGAGTCATTTAGAACGTTATTTCTGGCCCACGTTCTAAGTGATGGTCCGTGACTACCCTCTGGTGATTTAACATAGCCATGGGAAATGGCCCATTTATAGAAGCTTACCTATTAAAAATTGTGATTTTCCATGGCTATGTTAGTCGTAACCAGATGGTATATTGAAATTTAGGTTTGGGTCCCAACTATAACCGGCAACTTAGATGACATCAGCTGAGCTGCCGTTTGAGTAGTTACTTAGTGAGTTCCATACCGCAATTCTTTGTTGGCTTTTCAGGGTTTTAATATGTTTCAATTTACCCTCTGGTTATTTAACGTACTAGTAGCCATGGAAAATGGCCTATGTATATTAGATGATTTTCCCAATAGTGAGTTCCGTACCGCAATTCTTTGTTGGCTTTTCAGGGTTTTAATATGTTTCAATACAAGGTGGTGCCCCATAGTTATAAGTTGGTTTGTAAACCCCATTAACTATAGTTATATCTACCATAAAGCATAGTTATTGGAGTTACAAACCAACTTCGCTAACTATGGGGCACCACCCTGTATAATTTGTATGTGATTATGTCCATTGACTGGAGGACACATGCCAGATCGTAATTATTTGTTCCTGTCGACTACAGCTGTCGTATCAGATGGATTATGCGTGGCTACACTTAGATTTTGGGGATTTCGGGTCTTAGATGGATTCACCACAACTTATCACACTAGACGTTCAGCTGCTCACAGGGGATCAAGAAAACATCAAACATCGTTTTGGGACAGCAGTTAAAACCCCACATAGCTTAACCAATTTCGCGATCATCATAACTCAGAAATCAAATTGATATCAACTCCAAAGTTGAGCAAATCATCAGCCGCCCATATGTTTTTTTGGTTTACCACCTATAAATCCCCACTTTTTCGGTGGTACTGTAGTCCCCACCTTTCTACGGGAAAACACTGGCCTCAGGAGCTCTATTTGGACCCCGTGGTGGCGGTGATTCTGCTGCTGCTGGCTGCGCTCTTTGCTGCCGGCACTATGATTACCACCAGGCGCGGACTATGGAGCCGAAACCCGCACTTCAAACCGCAAGTTATAGGGTGTACCACACTTTCAGGCAGGCCCATATCATATGTATATATATATAACAATTACTTTACTTCGTGTGATCCCCACCATGACATTTATACATTTTCTTACTGGCAAATCTTCTGGCATTCTATCTGACATATCTTCTGACATTCTATTTGGCATTCTATCTGGCATATCTTCTGGCATTCTATCTGGCAAATCTTCTGCCATTCTATCTGGCATATCTTCTGGCACTCTATCTGACATATCTTCTGGCATTCAATCTGGCATTCTATCTGGCATATCTATCTGGCATTCTATCTGGCATTCTATCTGGCATATCTTCTGGCATATTATCTGGCATTCTATCTGGCATATCTTCTGGCATATATTCTGACATATCTTCTGGCATTCTATCTGGCATTCTATCTGGCATATGTTCTGGCATATATTCTGACATATCTCTGGCATTCTATCTGGCAAATCTTCTGGCATTCTATCTGGCATATCTTCTGGCATTCTATCTGACATATCTTCTGGCATTCTATTCTTCTATCTGGCACTTCTTTGTCCCATATCTTCCTACATGAGGTCCGGCAGGGAACATTGGCATGGATACCCGCGGTTGAGGTCCGGCAGGGAACACTTGGCATGGATACTCGCAGATGAGGTCCGGCAGGGAACACTGGGCGTGGCTGGTCGTGGTTGAGGTCCGGCAGGGAACACTGGGCGTGGCTGGTCGTGGTTGAGGTCCGGCAGGGAACACTGGGCGTGGATGGTCGTGGGTGAGGTCCGGCAGAGAACACTGTGGATCGCGGGTCGCAGTTGGACGAGGACGACGAGGACGACGAGGACGACGAGGACGACGAGGACGACAAGGACGACAAGGATGACAAGGAGGACGAGGAGGACGAGGAGGAGAGGAGGAGGAGGAGGACGAGGCAGGCAGGAGGAGGCAACTGACATAAAATCTAACAACCCTCACCTGGCAGGTGGGGAAATATATAGAGAATATGTATATATATATATATATCTATCTATTTGTTTATTTATGTTTCTATTTATATATTTATCTATTTATCATATTCATTGTATTATCATATATATATATATGATCCATTCATTCCCCATAAACCCAAATCTTTTCTGAGAAGGTCTGGAGGCCTCTGGACTTTCACCCCACAGCCTCACAAGGGTGCAACTGGATCCATAGGGCCTATTAGATCGCTCTATTCCCTCGTTACCCTCTGGTTATGTCAAAATAGCTATTGAACATGGCCCTAGAAATAGTTGATTTTCCTATTAAAAATGGTGATTTTCCATAGTTATGTTAGTTTACCAGAGGGTAAATCACCATTTTCCCTGTTGACTTCCCGGTTGTTTCTCACCATTCTGCCATGGTAAACCCTGAGTTCTTAAGATCTGGCCATTTTGCCAAGGAAGGTCATGGCTGGAACGGCCTTGAGACCTGAAGTGCCGGTGTGGTACTTTTGCTCCTCGCCATGACGAGATTTGTTGGCATTTCGGATTTGAGTAGGGAATTACAAAGGGGTATTGGATTGTAGTAGTATCCAGTACCCCTGTCCCAGCATTCTTTTGGCAAGTAGTAACTGGATTCTCAAACCCAAGTACTTGCTTATCTTCGTGTGTCATTAGTTTAGTAAAAATCTACTTTTTTCATCTTTCTGGGTGTCACGGGACATCACGGTACTTGGTTACTGTACTTGAGCCTGGTTTATTGGGACGGGATGGAGGTATTTTCTTGTGGTTCACTTCTATGCAGTTATGGCCCAACTATATACCCTTTGGTAAACTAACATAACTATGGAAAATCACAATTTTTAATGGGAAAATTTGGAAAATCAACTATTTCTAGGGCCATTTTCAACAGCTATTTTGACATAACCAGAGGGTAACAGTTATAACATGGGATGACAAAACTCCTATAACTGTAACTAAGGCTATATATATAATAGTCCCATGTGTAACTGTTAAGGGTATAACTGTGATTCTTACTTGTTTATCACTGATTGGTGGTTTCATGCTTCTTATATAGTTTTATGTTCCATCCTGGGACGGATCTACATCATACCTGGCATAAGATTTAATCGACTTCAAATGAGATGGGTTGAAACCACTAACCACATCACCTTTTGGAATGATCAAAGTCAAGTTTAACATATTTCAACTGGGTCCTATTGGTCTCATGTGGTTCTTTATCATCAACATGACTGTCATCAGAACAATCAATCATTATATTCATGTTCCATGCTGCACAAGTCCTGCCATTTTTCTAGGCATGTCCTTTTCAAATAGATCATATCTATATGTAAGTAATATCTATATGTTTGATCAAGATCTTAGGTACCACTTATATCTATATGTTTCATCATAAAATGGACCTGTTTGTAATATCTATAAGATCGTTTAGATCCATGTTAGGTCCACTTTTGGCGCATCGGTTTCCGCCGTTTCCGGCCGTAAAACCAGGTTTTATGGATTTGCTGCTGCTGGGTGCCGCCACGCCGCTGCTGTGGGACTCTTGGAGCTGAAAGATATTTCCCCAAACTGGCTCTCGGTTTATGATAAGGTGCCCCTAACATGTTACATCACCATCAACAGCAACATCATCAAAAAACATTGTCAACAGCATTATTGTTAGCATGGTTCATTACTACCATCAACAACGTGATAAATATAGTAATAACAACAACAACAATAATAATCATACGCATAATAATCATAATCATAATAATCGTAATAATCATAATAATCATAATAGTCATAATAATCATAATAACCATAATAATCATAACAATCACAATAAACATAATAATCATAATAATCATAATAATCATAATAACAATCACCACCACCATCACATGTGGATCTACAAAAAAAAACTTTTCTATGCTCACCCACACGGGCGAGTACACCCATGACTAAGATCGCGATAGATTCGGGTTCGATGATGGAAAACCATTTGCACGGTGGACCAAACAAAGAAGCAAAACAGAGGTTCAATTCTGCCATTGTTTACCTGGCGTGACATGCAAATGCATTCCCTAAAGACCAGGTGATCAAAACTCTCCGTCCAGGTGGTCTTTAACAAAAACACATGTTTCAATGACACTAAAGGATACTAATGATTTTTTTTCGATGTTGTTGATGTTTGTACAGTTATGGCTCAAAATACCAGTTATAAGTTTTTTGAGTACATACTAAAACACACATTTTTCTGGAGTGTATAGAGTGTATAACCCCATAGAAATCACCAGTTATAACCCATCAACGGCCATAACTGTAGTGATGAAGCTATAACGAGCCGCAGCTCGCTGGTCCCCGTGAACCCAGTGGCCCAGGGCACCTCTTTCACCCACCGAGCTGCTGACATCGGCTGGACGCATCTGGCAAGCCTCGTTCCTTGGCGCAGCGACGCAGATCGGTGTTTTTTGAGGCACTTGAGTAGCCCGAAACATGAAAATCATGGTGAATTTATATGGGTATGGGTCAATACCTATAGATACATTTTTAGTGGGATGAACATCCATTTACCAGCTATTTTGGGGTTCACTAGGTACCAGGGTTTTGACCCATCCCCATATGAATTTATGGGAAGCATCCAAAATTCTATGTCAATGACCATGTTTTTTTTGTTGGTTTGAATTATGTAATAGATATCCATGTTCCTTGTTTCTGGACAGATTACGTCTGATCTGCCCAGAGCGGTCGTATGTGCCTCTGTAGTTGCTGTATTTGCCTGGTTCTTTGAAACATGGATTTGCTTTGAACCTCACTTTTTTATGACTATCCAACCTGCATGATACATGTTTTATTTGGATGGTGTACATGGGTTGCAGCCACAACACTGTTTGTGCATTGCTTGTATGCAAATCCGTGGTTCTTTCCGGCAAATCTTCACAGGTGAAGTTTGCCTCATGTTTCTGTCTACTTTTCCAACCACATCCCCCTAATGTTACATACTCCTAAAAGAAGCCTCGTTTTTTTTTGAATCTTTCATGACCTTCGGCCCAGTAATGGAATTATTGGAGATGGCATGTTCAGATTTTGGTGTTCAGATCCCATGAAAAACCCCATGAGACCCCGATATTGAAGCCATGGCCATAGGTCGTTGATTTACCCAGCTATAAAATGGTGGATCTTTCCATAGTTTTCCCATTAAAAATTGTGGTTTTCCATAGTTTTCCCATTAAACATGGTGGATCTTTCCATAGTTTTCCCATTAAAAATTGTGATTTTCCATAGTTTTCCCATTAAAAATGGTGGATCTTTCCATAGTTTTCCCATTAAAAATTGTGATTTTCCATAGTTTTCCCATTAACAATGGTGATTTTCCATAGTTTTCCCATTAAAAATTGTGATTTTCCATAGTTTTCCCATTAACAATGGTGATTTTCCAGTTCCTTATGTAAAAGTCTATCAGAGGGTGGCGTGGCGCCACGATCGCCAAACGATCGCCAAACGATCGCCGAGGCTGGAGTGGCCGGGTGCTCCGTGTTAGGCCAGTCCCTTTGGCTGCCGATTTTAGGGGTGCCAGCCCAAAAAAGGAGAGGAAGGCCCTGTAAAGGAAACATAAAGATATGGAAATTTCATGAAAGCTACAGGTTTATGTAGGTTTTTGGACATGACCTTTGAATGGTGAATGTTCCATCGATGTTGGTTTACTGAATGGGTACCCTAACAAAGAAGTGATACCATGTCCCAAATTAACATACAAAGCCTATCCAAAGCACCGAATTTGAGAACGAATTGTCTTCCAAGCCCTGACTCACGGTAGGGCCATGATGTTGGTGGGATGGTGATGGCGATGTTAAAAAATGGACCTGGTCAACTTCAGGTTGCAGGATCCATGTGTCACCCAGCCACCTCTAGAAAAATATCACCATTTTTACGATGCCGGAGTGTTCCATACAGAATCTCAGGGTTCACAGTTCGCCAATATTCAGTATATCTATAGATATACCCTGGAATCATAGTTAACAAGGGAAATCATCCCAAAATGGGCCTTAATTCAGGTTAGTGAAATATTATAATTTACCCAGATCTATAGATATACCCCCTAATCAACCCGAGTTCTTGGACTTATTTGCACCAACTTGGCGTTCACGAACTGGGGCACCACCTTGTAGGCATGGGTTTTAATTGTCAATCCCCCGAGGCAGTTCTTCACCTACGGCCTGCGCTACATCCCCTCGGCCCTGGGCACTCTGTTGCTCCAAATGGAGACTGTGGATGCCCCTTGGGTGAAAAAAAAGTTCTTAATGGTCATTAATGGTTGACCCATAAGTATAAGTGAATAATGATATTAATGGTTATTTGACCCATGGTTATTTGGCCATTTGATAAAATGATGGTTATTGATGGTTATTATAATGGTAGTTAAGAATGGTAGTTAAGAATGGTAGTTAAGAATGGTAGTTGGTTTCTGTTTGAAATATGAACACTCAGTACACCAGGAGTAATTGACCCATGAGCAAGTGTCTCCGCCTTCTGAGCACTTGCTGCACTGGTGAAAGGGTATTTGAGGGTATTTGACCCAGAATATGTTATATACATAATCGCATGTAAACATTGAAGGCAGATGATTTATGCAAACGGGAAGAGGCAACTGAACTGAGACATGAAGTTGTTCATGTCCAAAGCAGGTTCGGAAACGACATGACTGCTACGTAGCCATCCATAAATTGCTGCTTGTGACCAATGATTCGTTCCGGGCGCAAAGTAGCATAGACACACTTAGAGAAAGGCTACCGGTATGGGCTTAAAGGGTTTCATATGTTTCATGGAGAAGGGGCTGCTTCGGTAGAGCATGGCATCACCTGGAGTTGACCTGGCGAGGCCTTTGTTTTGCAAGTCATTTTCCTTGCCAAGGCGCCTGTGACGTGATTTCATCGAAGATCCCCCCTGTTTTTTGCGGGTGCTTAGATAGACCTGTGCCTTAAAGTGGGCGCCACTTTGATGTAAAGTCACGACATTTTCTCTTACATAGATTCTGAATGATACCCCTTTCGATTGGTTGAAAAAAACATTTCCCAAGTTATTGGTTGGAATTTTGTTGTTACACCATGTTACGACGGTGATTTACCATCAACAGCTTTTGATGGTCAACAACAGCTTGTTGATCCTGGTTAAGTCATGGTTAAGTCTTCAATTTTGATAACCTTCAGCATTGATCCCATGTCATCCTTGTAACATCTTGTACCCTCTGGTAAACTAACATAACTATGGAAAATCACCATCTTGAATAGGTAAATCAACTATACATGGGTCATTTTCAATAGCTTTTTGTATGATTACCAGAGGGTAACCTATTTTCAAATGTGGTCATTCTCCCCAAATTCTCTGATTTCTCAGCAGCAAATATTCACAAAGTAACATTCGATGTCTTCACAGTTGAATCACCGTTTCCCGATAAAACCATCATTGTACCCAGCTCAATGACCATTTTCGCTAGCAAAATCACAATTCCCCCTCAGATAACAATCATCTGGTTGGTGTTTGGAACATGAACATGATGTTTTATTTTTCCATTCAGTTGGGAATAATAATCCCAACTGACTTTCATATTTGTCAGTCAACCACCAACCAGTTTAGATCTTAGACTCATCAGGCAATCAGTTAAGCAATCTTGCTTCCAGCGGATCTACTGTAAGATTGGCCATGGAGCTGTACAAGACACACTCATCATTGGGGTGGTCCCAGTGACAATTACCGGAGGGTAACAATCATTTTCACGAGTTCAACCACCATTTTCCTCAGTGACATCACCATTTTCCCAAGGACAATTCCACATTTTTCCGGTTGTGAAACCATGGATTTTCATCCCTACCACAATAGCCCGACCAACAGTTATAAATGGAATTATAATATATTATAAGTCCTTTAACTAGGGTTATATATATCATCAAGATATGTCCTTCAACTAAGGTTCAGGTTATATATCATCAATATATATATATATATATGTGTGTGTGTCCTTTAAGTAAGGTTATATATCATCGTATATCATCAAGATATGTCCTTTAACTAAAGTTATATATCATCAATATATATATATATATATGTCCTTTAACTAAGGTTATATATCATCAATAATCACATTTACAATTGTTAGTTGGGCCATAGCTGCAGGTGGGCCCAATGAGCATCCTGGGCGCTCTGCTGATTTGCACTGCCTCGGCGTCGCTGGCAATCTTCGAGCTGCGTCGCCTGGATTTTGCTGGGATTTCGAAGATTTATATGGCAAATCCATGAGATTTTAGTGGATTTCAATGGATTTAGTGCTTGGTAGTTTGGAACATTTGGATTATTTTTCCATTCAGTTGGGAATGTCATCATCCCAAATGACGAAGTCATAGTCATATTTTTCAGAGGGGTTAGCAGCAACCACCAACCAGATTTTAGTGGAATTCATCGGAAATCATATGGAAGCTGTGCATTTTCATGGGATTTGAGTGGATTTCACCAGCTAAAGTGGTGAGTTCATTGGATCTTGCTGGGGTTTTAATGGATTTATAATGGGATGCTAGTAGGATTTCATTGAATTTTTGAGCATATAATGGAAACATATGGAAAATATATATACTGTATATATATATATATATGCAGTATATAATGGGACAATGCCAATCATAACCAGCAAACATGGTGATTCAAGGGGATGTCAATTTGACTTGATCGAGAACAACTGTGATTCAATGGGAGTGTCTTGGGTAAATCCCCCTCAGTCCTTTTTCGGGCCAATAACGGAGGCGTGACCACAGAAGAACCATCGGTCATGGTTTGCAGTGTAGCCTGGAGTTGAAACTGATGGCGCATTTGTCTCTAGCGTATGGAGGAGGATAGCTGAGCTCCCGCTCACAAGAGAGAATGCTGTTGACGTCTGTTGACAGAGGCAAGGAAAAACACAAAAATGGAGCATTATTCTTAGCAAAACAGATACGCAACATATTGATTGCATTTGTAGGTGATTTACCTCTTTGAACATGGTGATTGCCCTTTACCTTGCTTCTTTACCTACAAGGTAATTAAATTTCCCTTGCAGCTGCTTTTTGGAGTGTCGGTTGTGCCACTCAATACCTGCAATTGTTGTATGGGTTGGTTTATATAAAGCAAAGTAATGATGAAGTAATATAAGTAATGATCGAAGGAAGTTTAGAAGTCAAACTTCCGACAATATGGACAGATGAAAGGCAGAGCAGGGAAGAGGCAGAGAGAAGAGAAAGATTAGAAGAAAGAAGAGTAAGAAGAAAGAAGATGCAGATGCGAGAAAAGGTAGGAAAGTCGCGAAACACGGTGTTTTTGCAATGATTTGGGGCTCCGGAGGGTCGAAAAGTAGGCTCGCTAAAGCGGCGGGTGCGGAGCCAGCTGGCCAGATGAGAGATGAAAAATTGCACGCCGTTGTGGCGCGAAGCACATTTCCAAGTCAAAATGTGCAAAAGCCAGCTGGCCAGATGAGAGATGAAAAATTGCACGCCGTTGTGGCGCGAAGCACATTTCCAAGTCAAAATGTGCAAAACACCGCAGCTTCGGAACACTTTTAGAAGTTGCGATGTCGAAAAAGTGCACGCCGTTGTGGCGCGAAGCACATGTCGAAGTCAAAATGTACAAAACACACCATTCTCGGACCACTTTTGGAAGTTGAGATGTCGAAAAAGTGCACGCCGCTGTGGCGCGAAGCGCATTTCCAAGTCAAAATGTACAAAACACACCATTCACGGACCACTTTTGGAAGTTGAGATGTCGAAAAAGTGCACGCCGTTGTGGCGCGAAGCACATTTCGAAGTCAAAATGTACAAAACACACCATGGTCGGAGCACTTTTGGAAGTTGAGATGTCGAAAAAGTGCACGCCGTTGTGGCGCGAAGCACATTTCGAAGTCAAAATGTTAAAAGCACCAGGGGTTCGGACCACTTTTGGAGGTTCAGATGTCGCTTCGCTTCGCTTCACTACAATACACTACAATTACACTACACGACTACGCTACACTATACTCCACTACACTAAAGTACACTACACTACGCTACATTACACTACACTCAACTACACTACATTACACTACACTACACTCCACTACACTACAACTACAACTACACAACTACACTCCACTACACTAAATTACACTACACAACACTACATTACACTACACTACACTGCACTACCTTCCACTACACTTCACTACATTGCACTACACTACACTCCACCACACTGCAACTACAACTACAACTACACAACTACACTCCACTATACTCCACTACACTAAAGTACACTACACTACGCTACATTACACTACACTCAACTACACTACATTACACTACACTACACTCCACTACACTACAACTACAACTACACAACTACACTCCACTACACTAAATTACACTACACAACACTACATTACACTACACTATACTCTACTACACTACACTACTTTACACTACATTACACTACCTTCCGCTACACTTCACTACATTACACTACACTACACTACACGTCACTACAACTACAACTACAGAACTACACTCCACTACACGTCACTACACTACAACTACACCTACGACTACACAACTACACTCCACTACACTCCACTACACTCAATTACACTACGCTACACTACATTACACTACACTACACTACATTCCACTACACTCCGCTACACTATACTACATTACACTACACTACACTACACTGAATGACACTGCACTTCAGATAGACAGGTAGACAGATAGACAAATAGATAGATAGATAGACAGATAGACAGGTAGACAGCTAGACAGATAGACAGATGAAAGAGAGATAGATAGATAGATAGATAGATAGATAGATAGATAGATAGATAGATAGATAGATAGATAGATAGATAGATAGACAGACACACAGACACACAGACACACAGACACACAGACAGATAGACAGATAGACAGATAGACAGATAGACAGATAGACAGACAGACAGATAGATAGATAGATAGACAGATAGGTAATTAGATGAGAGAGAGAGAGAGAGAGAGGAGACCTCAAGCACCTTTCGGTCCATCAGTGGATTCGCTCTGCCATCCCGGATTCACAACAACCAATCTCTCCTATAGGTTTCCTATTTTTGAAACTTCCGCCACCGCCTTGCGCGATACTACTGGTAAGATTCTCAACATTGTAACATCCATCAACCCCAGCTAGCCTTGTAAACCACCTTTATCCAACTTTGCCAACCATGGGGCACTTTTGACACTCCTTCAATATCCTTAAATGCCATCCCTCGTCTGAGGCAGCAGTAGTCGGGACTCGGACAACGCAACTTGGTATGTAGGCTATGTGAGCCAACGCCACCGATAAATTTACGTAATGTGGTAAAACAATAAACCACCCAGTTTTTTATGGTTTATACATGTTTATACCACCCATTTATGGTGATTTAGGGGATGGTTTATTAATCTTTATTATTGTTTCAACCACACTACAGTGGTTAGGCACCAAATCCTCGCACGAGGCAGTTACAGACGTAGTATCATACAAGTGATCCTCAGGGTATGACTTTGGATTCTGCAGCGCAAACAAACAAGCAAACCAGGGTTTTGTGATGGCTGGTTCAATTTTTTGGAATTGAGCTTGCAATGGGCAGCGAAAATTGGACGTGAAACATCGCCAATCAACGGATTGAATGATATTTTTTGTCATTTGGATGTGCACCAGGCCAGTCTTGGAACAGCAACACCTCCTTTTTTTTCTTGTGAGCAGTTTGCAAGGTGACCCGCGTGTGTTGCTAATAAACAATTAGGGGGGGGGGCAGGGCGGCAAAAAAAAATATGCCTGGAAACATCTGGAAACCATTCACCTGTCTACTGCAACCTTCGATTTTTTGTGATTTACGTAAATTCACTAAGTTTTGAATTGATATCATTAGCAGTAACAGTTTTTTTTGCACCTGTTTGTGGGAAAAAAATGGTTTGATTGTGTTTTGTTGAAAGAAACAATGGTCATATAAAAACACGTTGGAATTTTGTCACAAGACTTGGCGGATCATTTGAATTTGAATCAACCATTCAATCAATCTGCACAATAGTTTTTTTTAAAATACTTTGATCCGCTAATTAATTGATGTACTTGTAAACCAACTATTAACTGACAATTTTGGGCACCACTTTGTACTTTCAATTTGATCGGTTTCAGGTGTTGAGTTTTGAATGTTTTTTCCTCAAATAATCCAACGGACAGATGAACATTTGCATGAAAACTTACGTGCACATGTCCACTGTTTTTGTTTTTTTCATTGTTTTTGTTTTTTTTCCAAAAAACGCAAAAACAAAAAACAATTGCAGTGGTAAATTTTTCCTGAACTCATCCATGACTTGCAGGAAGGCCGCCAGTTCTTCCAAGTGAACTTACACCCCCATCTGATCATTAAAAATTGTATAAATCTATCTAATAATATGTCTACCATAAGTCCATCAGTTAATCTACTTCCAATATTTCAACCAACTTAACTATCATAAATCACCATAAACCAAACAGAAACCATGATTTTTGTGGGTGAACTCGCTTAAATCCTTACATTTCAACCAAGTGAGTTACGGGTAAACACCAATCCCCAGGGCCCCAGGGCCCCGCATGACACGTCACAGGAAGACGGCGAGTCTGGTGAGTCGCTGAATGCCGAGACCACCGACAGATCCAGCGTCAGCAGCGAACGCGACCTGGTGAACCTGGCAGCCGTGGATTTAGAGACACGGTGCAATTTTTATGGGGGTTGGGAGTCCCCAATGGTGACTATTGGGTTTCTGTACTCAGTTATGGTCCGATGGATTGGATTTTTGAAGATGGTGGTTGGGAGATGTTATGGGATTTACTGCGGGCTAAAATTAACCACAGTCAACGATTTGATTTACCAGTGTTAGCCATTGATAACTATCAATATCCTCTGTAAATGGGTTTATTATCACTGTAGCCTTAATTTGTCAAGGGTTACAGGATGGTGCCCCCCCAGCGATGCTTGTTGGTTTATAAACCCCATTAACTATATAGTTATATCTACCATAATATATCCATAAACCATAGTTAATCCACTTATATCTCAACTTAGCTATCCTGCCCCATCCTGTATATATGTATATATTGAACACAGCCATGAACCATTGATATACGGTGGTTTGCTAGAATGGGTGATCCCCAAGTTACCACGGGTTTCAGTAATCAGTCATGGTCTTATGACTTGGATGATTTGGGAGACCTGGATTGGAAACCTCCATATGTCATGGGAGTTACTGGGGATATTTACTATACTTGTCAATATACCCATATGTCATTTATAGTGAATTTTCCCATGAAAACATGTGATTTTCCATGGTTATGTTAGTTTACCAGAGGGTAGTTTGTTTGAACATATGATATGATATACCCCAACAAATGGAAGTTGTAATGAAAATGATGATGCTGAATCAATGGATTTAGGAATATCTCATTTTTGGACAAAACCTACATATGAGTATTATGAGTGGTGTTAGTTTGCCGCGGTTACTGATATTATGCTTAAATTATATCATTGATTTATTGGGGACATGAATACTGAACATAACCAGGCTCACACCACCAATCTGAGAACTCTGCGCAATATATCGCGAGATCATCACCCAATGAGAACATACTGTATCTGTTTATTTCAGATGTGGTAAACCCAATAACCCATAGGATCCATTTATGGTATATATGCTAACATTCGGGGTATATTGATGGTATCTATGTTACCATATATAGCATACATGGATCCTATGGGTAATTCATCATCCCCAAAATCACCATTTTTATGGGTGGTATGTTTCCCTAGTCACCCCAGTCACGGTAGGTTGAACAGCGCCGCTGTTCCAATGGTCACTGCGTCATGGTCACTGCAATGGTCACAAGATTCGACAACTCCTGACATAACTGAAACATGAAAACATCAAGTTATCCAAAGTTTATAATATATATATTATATATATATATATTCATCCATTTATTCCAGGTAACATCAAGACTTGTCATGTTCCCCTTCTATTCTCAAGGGGACCCGGTGATCCTGTCAGGAATCTCGGCCAGTGGGTCATGCGACAGACCCAGACCATCTGAACTGAGCGGAGGGTTTGGAAAGGGTTTCGTCCCGCGAGGTGCGAAATGGTGCGAATGTTCTGAATTTCCAGACTCAGACCCTCCAAGTACCAAGGTTTCATTTAATCCATATATATATAATTATATTATAATATTATATATAATACTATATATTATATTATATATATATATGTATTATACATATATATATATATATATATATATTATACAATATAAATGGTTAGCTTAGCAGTGACCAGTAGACCCTGGTTTGATAGGTTATTATTGGCGATTCTGCCTGGTTTATTAAGGATTATCATCATACATTACGCAAATGCTCCATGTATAGTATATTAACCTACATTTGGGTGATTTAAGGGGTAAATGTTGGTAAATATTCCAGCACCATGGGTTATGAGAATCCCCATCAACCTACGAGTAAAATACAGTGCAATGACAGACACTGCTCAAATGGGTTTATCCAAATATGCCGGTATTTTTGCGGACCAAATCTTGTTGAAGATTACATTCTGGCATGGTAGAGTTTCGGAAACGAACCGTCGGCTACAAAAATAGATCTCTTGAAAAACAGTATACTCCCCAAATGATTTTTGCTGATAAACCAGTGAATTTAGGGGCATTGGATTTTCAGACAGACCCTTAAACATGAAATCCACGTGTTTTAACCCTGAATTTGCCAGGGTCAAGGCTCAAGGTACAGAAGTTGGAAGATTGCATTTGGACCAACATGTTACCCCCAGAAACGGCTTGCAGATGATTCGTTCAATCTGATATCAGTTGTTGTTCAAGTCTTTCATCAACTTGAAGCTGGGAAGAATATCCAGGAGGGGTTCAGCCACCCGCGGAATGCCCAAGCCCCTGAAGATGGCCAACCCGGTGGTTACTTTTTTGGCTTCACCTTTGAGAGATCCGGCTCCCATATCCCATATATCCCATCTCCCCATGAAAAGGTGATTAAATTAACGTTTAGCCCCAATTTTTTTGGCAACATCCAGCATATTTATTCTCTGGTAAACGTTTACATAGCTGTTGAACATCACTATTTTTAGTGGATCCACATTAAAATCACCATGTTCAGTAGCTATGTTAGTCATAACCAGAGGCTATGGCCATGCTTGGGGGATTTTTGCGAAAGAAAAAGTCACCAAAAACCAGCACTGCTCGCCATCCGCAGGGGCTCACGTGTCGCTAGGCGAAGGCGGCCCAGGCGAAGGCGGTTTTGGGGCAGTTTTGGTGGAGTTTGTGCCATGGTTAGTAGATATATGTAGATATTCCCATTGATACCAAAAGACTAAAGGATTAGTTTCTATCCATCTAAGATTGTCCTAGATTTTGACCCATAAGCATATATGCTTCAAGGTGGTGCCCCAGTTCGTGAACGCTGTTTGTTCGGGTTCACATAACTCCAATAATTAACTATATGGTTTATGGTAGAAAAAGACGAACTAGTTTTCATGGGGTGAATCTAAAGCAACTTATAACTATGGGGCACCACCTTGCAGGATCTATATATTGTATATTAGTGTATTGGGTATCATTTATCGGGAAGGGTATCCATATATGGGGAAGGGTATCATTTATATCCATTTATATAACTGGTTGGTGGTTTGGAACCATGGAATTTTATGACTGTCCATAATATATTGGGAATGTCATCATCCCAACTGACGAACTCAGATTTTTCAGAGGGGTTGAAACCACCAACCAGATATTCCAAATGGGTGTATTGTGTTATCACATGACATACGTACTATTTATTGAAGTCATCAAATCACATACAAAGTGGGGCCCCTTAGATAGCTAAGTTTGTTAATAACTCCAATAACTATGGTTTATGGTGATATAACTATAGTTAATGGGGGTTTATAAACCTTATAAACCAACAAACATCACTGGGGGGCACCACATTGTAGTCATTTCAAACATGTTCTCTTTTCCGCAGTCAGGATGTCACGCAGTCGTCACATGCCTGTCATGATGGTTTCACCATGGGCTTCGCACTGTCCTCCGAGTGTAAGTCACATAGGGGAAATTTACATAGTCATGGGGGTACCCCAATAGCTTATACTGGAAAATCCCATCTATATTTTTTTGAATGGATGATTTGGGGGGTACCCCTACTTTAGGAAACAACTATATCTATCAATTCATGTCTCTTTCCGGGAGGGTTTTGAAGACTCTACGAACAATGCGTCCATTTGTTTGTGCACACCTCAGGACAGTTAAACAAGCAGACCTGTCCAAGTTGAAAAGCAATATAATTATTGATTTTTTGGTTGACTCATACTCATTATTCATAGCGTATCTGGTCTTGCAGGGGTAAGAACAAAATCAAATGACAGGTGAGATAGGTCTGTTCTCCAATTATCCGGATGACCTCCAGATGTTTGATTAGTTTGCTTTTATACACCAGAATCACCAGACCAATTTGGGGGTTATTCGCGTTGATTTGTTCCAACGTTTCAATCACAGAGTTTAAGACTCAGAATCCTGAGGTGCGGGGGGGGGCAGGGCGGTACAACAAGTCCAGCGCAGGTCAAGCTCTGGTTGTCGCTGATGCACATCCAAGCACATCCAGAGATTAGTGATGCTAGTGATGAGTGTGTCTCAGAGTCTCCTACCTGGATTGTTTCTGGTTCCGACCCTTTCATCGCGACAGTGAGCAGCTAAAAAGCAGTAGCATCTTCCTTCAAGCCAAGTTCATGTTGGCTCTGAAGCACAAACTACATACTCTGATTAGGGGCTTGTTCAACCCCCATTTGGTAGGGGTTTAGTTGTAGATTTTGCCTCAGCCCATGAGACACACCACTCGGTCAGAATTTGCATGGCATCGTTGGGGGCGGCAGGTGACTTCACGATCAATGTTAAGATGTGAGAAACAACACATGTGGTGTGAATTGGTGTGATTTCCGGTTAGTTGTGCTGCTACATCATTGATTCTTTTCTTACACGTAATTACTCTAACAATATATCTGGTTGTTGGTTTGGAACATTTTTTTATGTTTCCATATATTGGGAATAAGCATCTAACTGACTTTCATATTTTTCAGAGGGGTAGGTCAACCACCAACCAGATATAGGACCCATCTCCCCATCATTCAAGTTAGGGAAACGACCAGAAAAAATTAAGCAGCTTGGAACTGGATATACTGTGTTCGAAGCGTATGGGTGTGTCTGAAAATAGGTATCAAATCCATTGAATCATTGGTTCATCGTCCCTATTGAATCAGAATAGGTTGAAGAAAAGCATAGTTGACTGGAAATGGGAGGTTTTCCAGTCCAGGGTTACGTTACTGGAGTGTACCAACGATAACAGGTGGGTGGGTTTCAACAAAAAAGTTGAGGTGGATAAGGATCTTGGGGGACTGCTGAATGTAGATCCATAGGGAATCAAACATGGCAATGGGAAATCCGATGTTTTAGTGTGAAAATAATCTTTGATTTTGCATTGCCATGTCTCTTACCGAAAAGTATTGTTATCCCACATCTATGTGTTTCTGAAAATTAGGGACTCTCCAAGAATGGATGGTCATGATGGTCGTCAATCTGGTTTCATCCCTAAACATAAACCATGTTTGATTTGGGGATTCGGGACCCATTTTCAGCAAACCCCGAGTGAGGATGTTTAATGATTTTTTGTCATTGGTTCTGTGATCAAGTCGCTGTGCATGCCCGAGTCAATGTCGCTGTTTCAACATTCTGTTTCTCGCATGTTGGCTGAGAAAAGACTTCATGATTGTCGAAAACCTGTTGGAAAATCCCAAATTAATGTTAGTTGCTGTGTGCTTTTTTTATGAGGATTCCGGAAATGGATTATTAACTCATCATGATATATTGGGTGGTATAAGAGATTATAAGAGTATAACAGTATAACCCTCAACAATCAAGGGGTCCTCCTACATTTTGCACAACTATTCTGGGTAATTAATCTAATATTTAATATGTGATCATGATGCATGGTCTAGCAAAGCGGCCACTTTATGTTTATCACACAAGGACATTGAAAGAAGAAGAGACTTCCAGACAAAATTCTGGTTCTCTAGGACATCGGGTATGAAGCTTCGTAGCAATTGAGATATCTACCCTCTGGTAAACAGCCACATAGCTATGGAAAATCACCATTTTATAGCTGGGTAAATCATGGTAAATCCACTATTTCGACTGGGCCATTTTCTATGTCGCAAACTGTAACAAATGACCAGAGGGTAACCAATCCAAGCAATGCAGCAGCGGATTGACCCTAGGGATGGTCAACTGTCCATTTCTTGCGTTCAGGAAGTAGCAGGGAATATGACATGGTTTTGTTTGGTGCAAAACCTACAAGGTGGTGCCCCAGTTCGTTAGCTAAGTTGGTTTATAACTCCAATAACTATATGGTTTATGGTACTTGTAACTATAGTTACTGGGGCGAATCTAAACCAACTTATAACTGGGGGGCACCACATTGTACCATTTGGTCATTTAACATAGCTATGGAAAATCCCAACCCTAAATGACCCAAATGGAGGTTTATAGCTGGGAAAATCATTTGTTTCTATGGGCCATGGCTTCCAGTTCGCTATGTTTAATAACCAGAGGGTACCAATGATTGGGATTCTACATGCAACATGTCCTTGGTGGTGGTCCCACAACAAAGAAACATGGATGAAACGTGTTGCGCACTCAGTTTTTGCTCGTCAAAAAGACATGTGTTCTTCATGGATTGTAGCCATGATTTTGGATGTGCTTTTTCTCGGATTTGTCAGGTAGTCACAATATACTATATTATATATATGTATGTATTATGATATATTACATATAAATATATTATATACTAATATATACTAATAGTAATATATGCCATGAAGAGTTTTCCACCAACAAACAGAAGGTATCCCTGGCAGAACAAACAGCTGACAGCCAACATGCTCTGACACTGGGATGAGTCCTGGCCAGAAATGCTTGGAAAGCCATGCTGAATGTGGTAAACCATGGTAAGCCCAAGGATGAAGCAGCCACAATGTAGATTTATTGTACGTCATTGTATGTCATTGTAGTTTATTGTAGTTTATTGTATGTGATTGTAGTTTAGTGTTGTTCATTGTATTTCATTATATTTTATTGTATTTTCGTGTATTTCATTGTATTTTATACCCCTTTTTGGGATGATGTAAATCATGTGCAACACAACCTTACCTCTACCATTGCGATACATTCATTCACAAGCCGTCAAGCAGTTGCCATCCGTTTGTCAAAATCAAGGTTCATCCCAACATCGTTCATCCGTAGGTTTTTGCGACCTTCCGTCGCTGAACAGCGAGCGGCAGCACCGTCGTAACTGCGCCGCCCTTGTCTCGCAAAAAGAACATGACCCACACGCATTGGGTGTCTCATCACTAAAATGGTCATGCGAAGTGAAAGATGTAGGGAATTCTCCAAGACGTTCCAAACTGAGGAGCCAGGATTATTGATCATCAGTGATTTGGATGCATTCCTTCCTAATTGACGGCTAGTTTTTTCGATGCTGTTAATAGATGTTACTGATATATTTGCTATTTGCTATTTGGTGACAGTTTGATGGTTTCCATTCCGCCAATGTCGGCCATGTCCGTCGCTGTTTGGTCACGAGTTTTTTGGCAGGTGTGGCTGTGTGCCTGTGTGTGTGTGTATGTCCGTTTGTCAAAGTGTGTCAACAATGGGTCCAGCCCCAAGAATGCCCTGCTTATTTTGCATCTCAAAAGTTATACACAGAATACCCATATGCTCAATGTATGGAATATTTACCTACATTTACCCAACAAATGGCCCAGTTTTGTAGGTAAATATACCAGCACCGTGGAGCATCTGGGATAGATGACCCTTTGAGATGTGGATGGTACAAGAAAAAAATGGCTGCTCGATCCAATACTGCTGGCCGCCAGCAGCTCAAACTGTTTCCACTGGAAACGACGGTGTGGGGAAGGCCGCCCGTCGAAACGCGGAACACTTTCTGTGGTGCCGAAGTCTTGCAAGGGTCTGAAACGATTCTATAAACATATCTCGGTTGATTGATTATAGGGGGTTATCATTTAGTATACTAACATAGCGAACTGTACAATCACCATCAAGTGGAGAAATCAACTGTAAATTGCCATTTTCACATTTTCAATAGCTATGTTACTATGTTAAATTACCAGACGGTCTACTCTGTTTCTTGGGGATTCCTCTCGCCACAATAGAAATATGATGGAATATGTACTAAGCAAGCAGTACATTTCATAGGATGGGATAGCTGTGTCATAAAAATGGGATAGCCGGGGTCATCTTAAAGGTTGCGACGCTTGCAATGGAGCTTTTAATGGGAAACAATGGAAAACAAACATCTTTGAGTAAGGGATTTTCATGGGTTTTCCGTTTCCATGTTTGACTAGTGGACCAGTGGACCTGTTGGGGAATTAAGATCTTGTTGATCATCATAAAGGCGAGGCCTAACAATTGCTCATTATTAGCTGCTTATTATTTAAAGGAACCCTCAACTGGACAATGAAACATCCACTATCCACCATTTCGTCTATTTTGATTGCTTCAAGATGTGGATTTCCCATTTGGATTGTTTTCCAGAGGATACTGGCGTAGAACAACTCAGGTTGTCCTGGGTTTCCAAAGCAAATCCACAATTGTTCATGCAACATTGTTGCAAGATCTGAGCTGTTTCATGATCAAGTCCGGATCTTTGACGGTAATATATGCTAATAATATGTTATTTTTGTAAATCATGTCACATGCCAACTTGTAATGGTAGCATCTCCCCAAGTGTGATAGCATCAAACATGTCGTACATGACATATCCCCACTTCGGAATTGGAGGCTCCAGGGGGACATACTACCATAACCTGGATGTCCATGGTTGTTACAAGATGATGCCCTTTATCCTTAGCTTGGTGGATGGAAATAACTGTGAATTAACATAGGTGAACTGAAGTTTTTGGTAGATATGGAGGTTCTCTAAGTCATGGGGGGTACCCCCAAATCATCCAAGAAAAGACCATGACTTGGTGATTTGGGGATTTTCCATTTCCATATTTCAATGGGATTTGACCATCATCTATAGTGAATGAGCTTTAATAAACCAAAAAGCTATGGTCAACATGTCCATTTATCATCATTTATC
The DNA here is from genome assembly GCA_947184155.2 of Cladocopium goreaui. Classification (NCBI taxonomy): domain Eukaryota; class Dinophyceae; order Suessiales; family Symbiodiniaceae; genus Cladocopium; species Cladocopium goreaui. The sequence continues at coordinate 572,882 of CAMXCT020000025.1, forward strand.
CATCGTAATTCTAACTCAATATCTATCTGATATAACTATGGTTCATCCATTAAACTTAAACCATCCATTATATTACAAATCATCCAATAAACCCTCATAATATATACCCTCATAATAATCTATGGAATATTTACCAACATTTACCCCATAAATCACCCAGTTTTGTAGCTTAATATACTATACATGGAGCATTTGGGATATATCATGATATATCCAATTAAATCATTCATCAATCATCCATTAAATCATCCAATAAACCCTCATAATATACCATCTGGTTATTTAACATAGCCATGGAAAATCCCTGACAAATGGAGGTTTATAGCTGGGAAAATCATCTATTTCTATGGGCCATCTATACCATGGCTATGTTAAATAACCCGAGGGTATATATGGTCCATAGGCTTTACACCAATAAGAACCGGTCCGACAGGTCGCCATGGCGGAACCGCCCGAGAAGTCCGAGGCGGTTCCGGAGGACGAGCCGTGCGCCAAAAAAAAAAGGGGGGACGACAAAAATCGCATGAAATGAGAGGGATTGAACCAGCGAAAAACGGGAATTTATATGATTACTATATAGATAAGCTTTAAAAAAAAACAAACATCTATATTAAAACATGATTTTAAATGATTTATTACGAGTTTCATGATTTATGATGTGGAACATGTCCACCATCATTATGATGATGGGGATTGGATTGATCCGCCAGGAGTTGAGTGAGTTTCACCAATCGACCTCCATCAAAATAGGAGGACATCAATTCGAAGCCGACAAGAAATAGCTGGTTTAATATCGTTTAATATCGTTTAATATGGTTTATGGTTTCATGGTGGTTTAATGATGGTTTAATGGTGATTAATGGTGAGTAATCATGGTGATTAATGCTAAATTAACTGGTTGGTGGTTTGGAACATGGCTTTTATTGCCCCCAATAGTTGGGATGATGATCCAATCCGACTTTCATATTTTTCAGGGGGGTAGGTCAACCACCAATTAGAATAGGTTTAAGGATTTCAAAAAGAATTGAGGTTTCAACTGATCTGACTAAAAGAAGCGGAAGAAATATGAACAAATGAATCTACACAATTTTTACTAGATCAGTGTATGGTCACAACATGTCACAACCACCAGAAAATGTAATCTTAGGACATGCAGCTCGAAGGAATTCCTAGCAATCTACCAGATTTGTTGTGCTGAACTAATGTGGAATAATGTGGTACCCATATTATAGTTTCTGCCAGTATTCCGAATTCCATTGCCCACAAACTCAAAGGCTAGCACAGGCTGTGGATTAACTGCTCAGGTTTTAATAGTTCAATAGACCATGTGTTCATCAGCCAGTTTTCACCTTGGATTTTTTCGACAACTTGGGGGGGTCCAAACATTGGTTCCCCTCGAAGGAGAAGGAGAAAACCACGGAGGACAAGGAGTTGTTGGGGTCGTTGGGGTCGAATCCCCAAATGGGAAGGTTAGATCAGCTACATGATACCCTCTGGTAATTTAACATAACTATGGAGAATCACCATGTTTAATGGGAAAACTCACTATAAATGGTAATTTTCAATAGCTATGTTAAATTACCAGAGGGTAGTCCTAAGGATAACCACATATTGTAATTCCATGGATGGTCGGTTCACCTTATCCTGTTCTGTTTATGCTCCATAAAGTGGCAGACATTTTACACATCCCGTTTTTGCAAAGTAAATAGATCATAATAGATATCCACTGGCATGATTTTTGCTCACAATCCTCACCGACTGCTTGGCAGTTCCATAGTGAATTGTAGAGAAAAGGATATCTAAGGAACCCAGCAGGGAACAGGACGTGCACTTTCCAAGTTGAGTGCGATAACTCTCCTTAACGGATAGGAAGCTGATTTTTGCCGTGCCTCAACGGAAAAAGACAAGCTGGGAACCGGACGATGTTTTACTATTGGAAATGCATGATGAATTAGTTCTGTGTTTGGCATTTTACTTTGACAGGACAACAACAGCTCAAAAATGGAGGGGTTCTTAAAGTTGGGGACCCCAACAACAGCAATGTTCAATTCTCACTGGGTTTCCACCCATATTTTGGGACACGGTCTTCTTCCGGTGGAGCGCTTGTTGGATGCGTGGAACCTGGGACCCCGGAATCGAAAAGGAAGTGACGGAAGTGAAGGAGAAAGCGGTGGACAAGGTGCGAAGAGCCCAGTACCGTTCCCAAGTTAGAAACCGATCGGTGTGAAGGGTTTGGGTGTGTGACTGTATGACACATTGAAGCTCATGAAAGATATGGCTACGAGAAACAAGGCCCCCCAGTGATGTTTGTTGGTTTGTTGAAGCTATAAAACAGTTCGTTACATATCCCATTAACCCAAACTGTGCGATAACATGGGCTTATGGGGCTACGAACTGTTTTATGGGATATGTAACGACCCATTTTCATCAATTTTCCATCACATGTTGGGGCCTCGTTACATGTTAACCTTCAATGATGTGCCTCTGTGCGAAGTTGTTGGGGCCTCGTGAGAAGCCCCTCCCTGAGACGGTCAAAGATTGGGGGTGAGCTCTGCACAGTGCGGATGAAGCGCCGATTTCCTGGTGGTTGATTATAATCGATGTCACTATCCAATTTCCTAACAGTGTTGTTGTTGTTGTTGTTGTTGCTGTGGTAGTTGTAGTTGTATATTATTATATATCCTAATATAGTTTCTTTTTATACCAATCATTCATATCCCAATAGTTAATCCCAATCGTTAATATCGCAATGATTCATATCCCAACAGTCAATATTCCCATTTGTTTTTTTGGTTTAAAGCCATAAATTGATTTTAACAGGTACTGACTATCCCAACAGTTTTTTTTCTAATCCCAGTTGTTTTTCTTTTGTGAAAAAATAACAGGTACTTGGTACTGACCTGCTGTATTCAGGCCACCAAGGAAGCGACGAAAAAGGCGCCCCGCCAGGCCGTTTACCGCCGCGCTGGGGGCGGTAGTCTCTGGTGTCACCAGTTTTAACCATGGAAAAATCATAGAGTTATGGCCCTTATCTTATATGGGATTATGATATGATTATGATATGATTATGATATGACTATGATATGATTATGATATGATATCTTTAATTAACAGTTATAAATGGGATTATGATATGATTATCTCACCTTAGTTAGTTGGAGTTGTTTTTCATCCCATTTATAACTGTTGGGCCATAACTGTAGGATGATGGAAACTATGGCAATATTTTTTTCCGTGGCGCCATAGAGGCCATAGAGGGTTTTTTGTGGTGAACCCTATCATAAATGATAAATCCCCATGATGGGTTGGTAAATGTCCAAATTTGATGGACATATCATCCACATATTTGGTAAATGTCCTAATTTTTGGTTGATATTTGGATGATATTTAAATGTCCTAATTGAACATCATCCAAATATTGGGGATATATGATATAATCTCCAACAGATACGTTTTCAAGTGATGTGAAACAAATCCCCAAAATGGGACATTTACCAAACCCTGATGATGTAAAAGGACATCCAATGGCTGGATACTGGATTTGGTTTATTTGGTCTACCACATTTTTCCCCACCTGCCAGGTGAGGGTTGTTAGATTTTATCAGAGTTGTTCTTCTCCTCCTTCCTCCTCCTCCTTCCTCCTCCTTCTCCTCCTCCTCTTCTACCACCTCTGCCTCCACTTCCCATTCCACTGCCTTGCCAACTCTTGGCCAAGCTCTTCGCCAACTTCGGAGCTCAGTGCGCACTGCTGGACCTCAACCTGGGACCTTCCCAGCTCAGTGCGCACCGCTGGACCTCAACCTGGGACCTGCCGAGCTCAGTGCGCACCGCTGGACCTCAACCTGGGACCTGCCGAGCTCAGTGCGCACCGCTGGACCTCAAAAGCCTGATAGAATGCCAGAAGATATGCCAGATAGAATGTCAGATAGAATGCGAGAAGATATGCCAGATAAAATGCCATAAGATATGCCAGATATAGAGCGCCAGGAGATATGCCAGATAGAACGTTAGAAGATATGCCAGATAGAATGCCAGAAGGTATGCCAGATAGAATGCCAGGTAAAATGTCAGATAGAATGCCAGAAGATATGCCAGATAAAGTGCCAGAATGTTTGCCAGATAGAATGCCAGAAGATTTGAGTTGATAATATGCCAGAAGATATGCCAGATAGAATGCCAGAAGATATGCCAGATAGAATGCCAGAAGATATGTCAGGTAGAATGCCAGAAGATTTGCCAGTAACAACATGTATAAATGACATGGTGGGGATCACACGAAGTAAAGTATTTGTTTGTATCATATGTGCTACCCGGAAACGATAAAGAGGTAGACAAGTAAGTCTAACTTGTTTTGCACCTTGTTGAAGGTTATTACTATGATTGATATGAGTGGTTTTTATTAATGGGATGCCATGGGGATAAGATAACCAACATGATATGTTTGTCCTCGCGATGCAGATCAGGGGACTTCGTTTGCTGAGTTTTTTGCGTCAATGCTTCACTGGGTTCAAGGTCGAAGGCATTCTGAATCACTACATCAACACTACGCCGGAAGGTGAGAGGCATGGGTATGAAGGTTTTCGCAGGATTCACTTGGAACTGTCTCTGCAGTGTCGTGCAGAGGTTTTGTCATTCAGAGAGAACGTCCTGAAGTTCAAGACCAAGTCCCATGTGTTGCAGGATATGATCCGTGAGATTGATGTGGAGCGAAATCAGTTTGCCATGCTGCTCAATGACTGGAGCATGCCTGGTGTGGACGTGCGGTTGAAACAGGCTGCACGCGTATGGTTTGGATCATTTCTGGTTGCAGGGTTATCATCTAACTACACCATTTCACCCTATGGCATCAACATACTTCATGAGAAGGGCTAACCCCACCATATCCCCTGCACCCCTGATAATTTCATAAGAGCCATGGTCAAAACTTCGGAAAACTGCCCCAGTTCTTGAGGGCTGGTCATCAAGTCCTCAATTGGGGATACTATTAAGGATTGGCATGGGATGTATGACCATACCCCCAAAAAACATGCCCTACGGCTACGGGTCAAGTCGGTAGCCCTAAAACTGGATGAAAACACTCAACATGAACAGTGGTCCCGCAGGCCCCACCAACCACTGAAGTCCCCGGAAAATGTTGTGGAGTTGCTTCGAATGCGGAAACCATCACTCCCTTTGCTGAAAAAAATTGACCAAACATCAATGGGCCTGAAAATAGGAGTATCCAAGAATGCTACCCTCTGGTAAACAGCCACATAGCTATGGAAAGATCCACTATTTTGAATGGGTTTTTATCCACTATAAATCGGCTGGGCCATGGCTTCTATGTCGCTATGTAACAGTCATTACCAGAGGGTAATCACCAGACAGTTCCATTAAATCCCATGAAATCACCATTAAATCCCATTAAATCCCATTTAATCACCATTAGAACCCATTAAATCCCATTAAATCACCATTAGAATCCATTAAATCCCGTTAAATCACCATTAAAGCCCATTAAAATTACCAGAGGCTAGCTCATACCATACAACGGAAATATTTCGGATTTTTTGCATCGAATTTCGGGGTACCCTAGTCAGACGGGTCACTTTCGGGGATTCGGCGAAGCCCACATGATTTCTATCCCCTTCGTGGGACATTAATATCCCAACAAAAAATGGGAAATACAACATGTCCAACATACATATATATATATATATGTGTATACATCATAGCATCATATACCATATATATATATAGATATCCCTCTAGCTCTAGCTATATAGTTTTTCCCTACCATATATCCATAGATATCCCTATATATCATGGTTTGCCTGTGGCTTAAGAGACAGCAGGAAGCCTCACCTGTGATGCTTGCGGCCTTGGTTTGTGGCCCCAGGGGCTCGATCATGGTGTCGATGATGCTGTAGATATATGGAGGTGTCCATAAAGCGGGATACCCCAATAGCTGGATGGTAAGGGAAAATCCTCTTAAAATTGATGATTTAGGGGTACCCCTATTTCAGGAAACCTCCATATATCATGATATATAGGGATGGGACAAAACCCTGTACCCCTGTAGTTCACATCAAAATAGCTGGGATTTATGGATGTTCATCCCCTAACAAATTGCTCTAGAAGTATTGATCCATAGACATATCGAAGTACTTAAAAGGGGGGTTCAATGAAACTTACCGGCGGATAAATATTTAATAATTCATTGGATTTGTTTGAGAGCACACATGTGCATAGGAACATGGGGAGGTAGTGCTGAACTGCCAACGGTGCAGCTACAGAGGCTCAAATAGCCCAAAGCAAGGTCCAGATAGGTCACGTCAGCCATGGCTGCATTGGCATTGTCCCTCATGGAGAGGGTGGCAGACGCGCAGCTGGCGCGCAATACCATCTTTCCGGACAACGCCACCAGCCCCGTAGTGGGCCTATTGCTGATGGCAGCCACTTCAGCGCTGGACCACTGGACGCTATGCGGCAACAACCCAGTTCGGCACCTGAGCCTGACTCTTGTCCAGATGATGGCCATCATTGGCCCCTTAGCCTGTGAGTCGACAGCGGCCATGGCAGAAGGGGACTTTGTATGGACAGAGGGTCCGGACCATCCCACTGGAGAAGAGGTAGCCCGAGAGATGACCGCGCTCAGGGCTGAACTGGAACTTGCCACGGATCACATGATTCGTTGACGCCTCGCCAAAGACGCCGAATCAGGGACCCGGGCAGACCGGCTCCTCTACTCTGCGGTGCTGGCCATAGAGGAACTTCGCTATTATGACATCTTCCCGTCCCTCAACCTGATCCAGACGGCCCTGAAAAACTATCAGTGGCGCATGCAGACGGCGCTCCTGGAAAGAACCCAGGACAGGCTTCAGGAAGCCATGATGGCTGGCCAGCAGCCCCAGTGAATGCACAGGGTACACCTATGAGATTTCGAACACCATGACAGTCGGGCTAAGCCAGGGCCTCATCTCCTCTGTCTACTTCGAGACCGGACAGGGGACAGGCTATGCTCATTTTGATCATTGCGCGGGTTGAAAAAGGGACCGCAGAGTTCTGCAAGTGCCTGCAATCTGGGCTTCATCAGCCCTTCTCATCACTCATAGCATGTGACTTGGAGCCATTCTGTTTCTCCAACGTGAATGCATTCAGCGTTTCAGTTTTTTTCTTGCAGTGTGTAGGGTCGACGATGCACGGAGTGATTCTTGCTGTGTGTTTGTCACTTGCTTTGATTTCATTTGATTGCATGCATTTCTTTACACAGTTTCGGATTTCCACCACAGTCTGGCTGCTCTCAGATGTCCAATTTAGGAGAGTTGTGGGACTCCCTTCGCAGGGCTGGGCTTGAACAACTTGCCCCTGACCTGGTCCGCCATGGGATCGTCAGCCTCAACCAGCTGGTGTTGAGGTATGACGCACTGCATGAGGCAGGCATGCCCCATTGGCAATTGGAAGCCATCCTTGCCTCCTCGGGGACCCCGGCAGCAGGCCCGGGCGCTACCCCAGACACAACAAACCGGATTGATCTTCCGGTGCGTCGCATGGGCAAGAGAGCCTGCTTGCAGGCGGCGTTGGAAGCGGCCTTACCGAACCAGAGGCAACGGTCTTTGCAACTTCTGGACCAAGATGTGTTGGCGAAGTCAACCAACCCAGCAGTCGAAGCTCGAGTCCGAACCTACATGGCCATCTGCCGTGCTTGGGAGATAGCCGGATTCCCACTGGACGGCAACAATATCAGATGCTTTGGTGCATCGCTCAAAGCGGGTGGGTACCGCAGTGCGGCAGTGTACTTTCAGGCCATATGCGGCCACCAACAGAGAGTACTCAAGACACCAGTCCCAGCCATTGTCAAGCTGGGCATCAGAGATTGCATCAGATCCATCCAACGTGGGCTTGGCGAGAGCAAGCTCAAGGATGCCTTTAACGGGCTACTTTTAGGAGGCATACAGCCGACCTCAGATGAAGAGCCTTTTTCGTTTGACAATATCTCCCACTGCCGGGACATGGCCATGATCGGGTTGTGGTTCATGCTCCGTGAGTCTGAAATGGCAAGTGCACGGGCATGCGACCTCCGCTTAGATGGCAACGAAGTCTGTCTGAGCATTCCCATCCACAAGACGGATCAACGAGGACGGTACACAGAACGGTCCTTGACATGCTCCTGCACCGTGAAAATCCACGGGATGTGTGTTTGGCACAGTGCCGAACGTCACCTGGTCCGACTGGAAGCCCTCGTCAATGAAGGCTCACGGCAACACCTTCCACTGTTTCCAGATTCAGACGGACGCACAGCATCCAAGAACACCTTCATTGAAGCGGTTCGAAGAGTCATAGCAAGAACGGGAACTTCACTCACACGCCCAGGTCCAGAAGGACAAGAGACACAGAGATACCACGGCCACGTGCTCCGGATCTCAGGTGCACAGATGCTGTCGAGCTCTGGGGTCGAGCTTTCCTTGATCCAGTTGCTCGGGAGGTGGACCAGTACAGCCGTACTGCGCTACACCCAGGACAGCGCCTTGAATAGGGTGCCCCAGATACCCCAACAAGTGTTGCAAGACGATGCGGCTGGCACATGCAAACTACAACTACAAGTGGTTCAGGGAGCCGGCAAGGCATCATCGAGCCAGGCGGCGCCTCAACCGGCTGCACCCGCAGCCAGACCCAAGGCCCTGGCAGCAGCAGTCAGAGGCTTGAAAGCTGACCTCGAACAAGTGAAGCAGGCCGTGCAGGCGCCTGCACAAACCTATGTTTTCCGTCCAAGGGCCAGAATCCTTCACAAAGCCTCACATCATGAGGACAGCAACGAACCCGTCAGATGGCGGACACCGTGTGGCTGGAACTATGGCAGTCGCACATTTTTGAGAACGTCCAACGAGTTTGACGGAGCCAGACGTTGTAGGAAGTGTTTTAACTTGAGCGAAGACTCAAGCTCAGATAGCAGTGACGGGTCCTCAGGCCTCACTGATTTAGCCAGCTCCTCTGCAAGCAGCGCAGAGGCAGACTAGGCGGCTCCAGCAGGCGAGCTGACCACGTGCGGAGATGGAAAAACAAAGCGGCCACAACATTTTTCACATTTCTCACGTGCATTCCAACATTGACAGAGTGACCGAGACATCTTTGAAGTTTATTTGCGTTCATTTTCATTGTCATGCCTCTCATGCCGGATTGTTTCCCACGTTTGCTTCATTTGAAGGTGCGGTTGACAGTGCTTCGTGATTTTATTTTGCTGATTTGATGTATTTTTGTTTATCCCTCAGTCTGGCTGAGCACAACCGGTCCCAACGAGACTTCACGACCATGGTGCTCTCCCTTGCACCCACGTCGCTGGCAGACCTAGCAAGAGACGCGGCGGCTGGCGACATAGTCAACGAATACCTCGACGCCAGAGGAATCAAGACTCCGGCCACTTTGGCCCTTCTGAGTCGAGACGAAGACAACCTCGACCTCACCCTGATACAGCCTCTCCTACAGGGCTGGCCTAGACCAGATGGCACGACCATCACCGTGCGAGAACAGGACAAGCCCATTGCCAAGGCGGTATTGCTGCACATGTGGATGATGGCCAAGCAGGTATGGGAAGCGACACAACATGCAGCCATGCCGAAGGCCACACCGACCCAGAGCACGTCTTCCACGGCAGCCTCAACACCAGCCGAGGACAAGGTCCCCAAGGCACTGGCTCCAGGACGTTGGACAGCACTGGTGCAGGAATACCAGTCACAGCAGATCGGAGGCCAAGACAGAGTCTTCCCAGTCCAGGAGTTATACTGGGGACAGAAGCTGTCATCGCCCGGGTCCTACACGAGCATGAGACCAGCAAGAACTATACCCCAGTCTTGCTGGGGGAGCTGATCTCGACCAGGACCTTTCAGGCCAATGGTGAGCCGAACCCTCTCGCAAAGAGAGAGCGCAATGTGACCAAGCTCACATTGACAGGTGAGCAACTTGTGGCCACCCCTGAGGAACCGTGGCAACCTCGGAGCGTCCTTGCCATCCTGGACGGCTTGGCGAGCATTCGATGGTGCTTCATCCTATGCAAGCTGGGCACCGAGCAGGCGGTCCACGCCTTTTTCGATTGGCTGGTCAGGTTGGTCCGCAGCAGACCACAGAAGACGGACCAGCTTGCGCAGTTCTGGATGACGGTCTCCTGGAAGCTGGCCCTTGAGATGAGAGGAGGCCGCACGTTCATGGAGGCCACGGCGCTCATCATGAAGGACTATGATTCTTTCACTGAGTGCATGAGCCGTGAACCCAGCCAGACCACCAAGAAGCCCATGCCATCAGCCCCTGCCAAGGCCGAAACCAAGGGTTATGGCAAAGGTAGCACAAAGTCAGGGAAGAGCACGAGACCTTCTCCTTACAGCCGCCCTACAAAACAGGGGACATGGCACAAGGACGACGGCTATGACAGAGCCGCCCACCCATGGCAGGGATCGCAGAAGCAGGATGACAAGCCGAGGTGGCAGAAGGAGCCCTGGTCTTCCGATTGGAAGACGCCGTCCAAATAGGGACAACACGGGGTCATGAGACAGGTGGATCTCGTGACACCCGACAGCACTGGGTACCCGCCACCCAGCCAACCACCAACGGCCGAGCGAGGCCAAGTTTTCCAGAAGTTAGATGAGGAGGTCATCCTTGTCAGCTGTTTCGACGGCATTGGGTCGGCTGCTTTGATCCTCAAAGGGCTGGTAGCAGCCATTTCGCTGCACATTGTATGGGAGGTGGATAGCGATTGTATGGAAGTGCTGAAGGCCCGTCACCCAGAGGCGGTGACCCGGGGCGATTTTCTCAAAGATGACCCTGATGAGGTCGCCAGAGGGATACACCGCCATGACCCTGAGGGCACCAAGCTGGTGCTCTTCGCAGCTGCTCCCCCATGCCCTGACTTCTCACGCATTCGTGCAGATGCACCAGGCTCAGCAGGTGAAGAAGGCCACAAATTCACAGCATACTGTGAATTTATCAGGAAGGTGGAGATGGGCATACCTCACAGGAGGATAGGCCACCTTACCGAGAACGTGGTGATGGAAAAGGGAGAGGCTGACCATTTCTCCAGCCTCCTGGACTGCAATGCGATCTTGTCTGACGCGCAAGACTTCGGCCTCATCAACCGCCCTCGTTTGTGGTGGACAAGAGTGGACTGGAGCAGCATCCGGACAAATCCCATCACAGGAAAACGGTTACGGTGGTCCAAGAGCCAAAAATACCACCGTCTCCATCACGACACCACGTTCCAGGAGGAGACGGATCTCCAGCTGGAAGGCCTTCGACTTCACAATGCGGTGGCATCTCATGACAAGCGCATCCCGTGTCTGACAACTCCAGCACCATCGGCCGATGGCAGACCAGCGCCGAAGAAGCTGAAAGGGAAGATAGACCCTGAACAGAAGGCGCGATGGATGAATGATGGGCGGCTATTTGCTCCATGGCAATACTCCAAGGAGGCTCTTCTCCATGCAGCCGATGGGAGCATGGTGGTCCCGCCCCCGGAAGCCAAAGAACAGCTGCACCAGCTGCCGAAATGGTATACGTCCGTCCCGGGGGTGTCGGAGAAAGCCAGACACAGAATGCTGGCAAACGGTTGGCACATTGGATCAGCACGGTTCATCATGATGCTGGTCCTCCAATCCATGTTGATGGTGACCGCTTCGTCACCAGTGCCACAGCCACGGCACACCGCGCTTCAGACCATGCTGACCTTCCTGCAGCCAACGACACCGCACCTGGGCCCAGGGACATGGCCCAGCGAAGCAACGTGCGTGGCCCAAGCCGGGTCGATGTGGGAGCATTGGCAGATGGCCGTGGCTTCCAGTCACCCAGTACAACGGCCCCCTCGGCTGGAGCCGGGGCTACAGCAATGTGTGGACCTCCGCGGCATCATTGGAGGCAGCCTCGCACGCATGAGGACAGAGATAGTGGACGAGATCGAACAGTGGGCCCTCGACAGCATGGATGCGACCGAGACCTGGTGGAAGTCACTTCCACCCCACGTGGCCCAGGTGTACTTCAACAAAGACCACAACCAAATCTCACAGATTCCACTTCTGTTGCGATTGCTCGACCTGGCCAAGATGCCAGGCCTTCCAGAGCTCACAGAAGACCTCCAGTCAGGGTTCCAGGTGACTGGCGAATTACATGCGGGAGCGGGCTGGCTCCCACAGGCTGACAGCAAGTATGAGTTCCCAACGTCGGCCGAGACCTTCATGAAGCACAACCAACACTATACCAGAGCCAAACTGCGCAGCAAACGCGTGGATCCAGAATGGTCATCCATGTTGGATGAACTGCGCTCTGAGCTGAAGAAGGGCAGAATGTCAGGACCCTACCGAGCTCCTGATTGGTGGCCGACTCAAACCACGACCATCGACGAGATGCCCTTGCTCCAGCTACCCATTCAGAACATCTGCGCCAGCTTTTGTTTTAGTGTGGTCCAAGCCGACAAGATCCGGCGGTGCGAAGATTTCCGTCGGTCAGGCCACAATGCAACAGTTGTGGCGTATGACGTGCCACACCACCATGACATCAGAACGTTCACTGATCTGGCATTGTCGGCCCCACAGGGAGGAGACACATCTCTGGTTTGGGCCCAGGACCTGGACGGAGCATACAGACAGTTTCCAGTACGTGACCCAGCAGATTGTTTCTGTGTCCTCATGACACCCAGAGGGCCAATACTCCTTCAACATCATGCGATGACCTTCGGCGCAGTGAGCTCAGTTTGGAACTTCAACAGGGCTGCAGACGGCATCATGTTTTTGAGCCGCCGTCTACTGGCGACGCCGCTGGGACACTACGTCGATGATTTCATTGGCGTTGAGCCTTCAGCCCTGGTACACAGCAGCTTCTCAGAGTTCACACGCCTTATGAGGGTACTTGGACTCCACATGAAAGAAAGAAAGGCTCTACCACCAGCAGCCCGACAGAAAGTTTTGGGCATCAATATGCACATCACAGAGGACGAGGTGATTTTGTCGCCACACCCCGAACGATGCGACAAGGCCAAGAAGGTCATCCAGAATGCATTGGAAACCAACAGACTGACAGATGAGGCAGCTCACCGCCTCGCAGGAAAGTTGGTGTTCCTGACCTCAACTCTGTTCGGCCAATTGGGTCGCGCATCACTCCAACCGCTCTACGCAAGAGCGCATGGACTTTCAGAGGGCGACCATGACGGCCAACTGAACGGACCACTCAGATCGGCACTACGATCGCTGATGAATCTTCTTCGAGAGATCCAACCCAGGGTGATCCCCAAGCAGATGGACCAAAGTTGCATCGTCCTCTATTCAGATGCGTACTTCGTGATTGATGGCACACACCACTCACCAGGATCCAAGACTATCCCGCAACTTTGGCACAAGACAAAGTGCCATACCTATGAGAACGGTTGGGGAGTGGTGATTCATTTCGAAGGCAACACTTGGTTTTCCTCCGGAAGCTTGCCTTCACGACTCATCAAGAAGTTTTGTACCAGGAAAGCCTACATCTACTTCCTCGAGATAGCTGCCCAACTCATGGGATTCTTGACCTGCCGTCAATTGCCCTCGAACCTAGTGATGTCCTTCATTGACAACACGGCAGGCTTCTTTGCCTTGAGAAAAGGCTATTGCCGAGACCCTGCCATCTGCAATGTCCTGGCATTGGTATGGAGGATCATCGCCCTCGACAGCTGGCACCTACATCTTGAATGGGTCCAGTCCAACCTGAACATCAGTGACAGCGTCTCTCGCTTCCAGTATGACGAGATGCAGAAAATCAACGCCAATTGGACGGAAATACCAGTGGAAGGCATCTATGACATTCTGGCACGCGTGGCAGTCGATTCGGACTATGCTCACGGGAAAGCACTCAACGACATGATCGCGATCCAACCTGCTCCACTCACTATGACTCACACTGGAGGAATGGGGAACTGGCGCCAGTGTGGGAGAGATCCAGCAGCAGCTCCAGCTGTCAAGCAGACAGGACCAGCTGTCACAGAGCACCCCAGGCCAAAAGAACCAGTGCGAGCAGCTTTCAAGTGAGCAGTTTGGAAACGCACGACACATGTTTGAGAGCACACATGTGCATAGGAACATGGGGAGGTAGTGCTGAACTGCCAACGGTGCAGCTACAGAGGCTCAAATAGCCCAAAGCACCCTCCCATCCCACACCTTTTTCTAGGAAGTTGGCCAACGAGCACAGCTTGTCTTTCGACGCTGGGCTGTTGGGAGAGATTGGCTCCAGCAGCAGCTCCAGCTGTCAAGCAGACAGGACCAGCTGTCACAGAGCACCCCAGGCCAAAAGAACCAGTGCGAGCAGCTTTCAAGTGAGCAGTTTGGAAACGCACGACACATGTTCATGATATATGATATATGATATATGATTCTATGATACATTGATACATTGATTAATGATGAATGACTCGTGACTCATGACTCGTTAATGACAATGAAATGTTTTATTTAGTTACATAAAGCATAGTCATAGTATAGATTATAATATATATATATGAATCAATCAATCATTAATCATGAATCATGAATGATTAATTTGATGTCACTGAGTCCTAGGTGAGGACCTTTTGGCCACCAGATCTGGTGCCAAACTACGTGGCCGGTTGGAGTTGGAGTTGGAGGAGAATGCAGCTGTGCCGGCTCAGCGTCAGCTTCCTCGACCGTGGGAGCTACAGAAGGAGGCCCTGTTCAATGTGCTCGCCATGCCAGGCCACGAGTTTGGGGCCGACCTTCCGGACACCTTCAGGGTGGATGCCAAAAGGCTACTGCGCAACATTGCTGCACACTTACAGCTCTAAGGGGGTTACAACTATATTTGATACTTATAACGACTTAGTTACCTAGTATTCATGGGGTAATAAACCAACAATTACAACTGGGGGGGGGCCCACTTTGTAGAAGCAAAAAATCTGGGAAAATTGGGAACATGTGGGATCCTGCAAAAAGATGGGTTCCACGTCGGAAAGTTCAGGTTCTAAGTGGGGGCATGTTTTTTTTTCCGCGATCTAACTGGATAATGTTGTTTTCTTTTTATGATAGAAATGATGATTTGAAGAACCACCATGGATTTATGTCTACATAATATGGATATATTTGTTGGGATATTGGATCGCACGGAGATGATGTGACAATTCAATCTCATATTGTATATCATGATAGTTGCTGAGTCTGAGTTTGTACATAGATGGTTAGTATAACAAACCATCATATAACCATCATAGTTATAGATATACAATGTTATACCTATAACCATCATTGTATCTCATAAATATATCATATACCCCATATAATATATAGATGTTAAATAACCATCATGATTATACAATTATATTTATACATAATCATCTAGTTAATACAATGTTATACATATAATCATCATATACATAGTTAATATAAACCATCATAGGCCATCCTTATATTGATATATTATAGATCATTGATGATCCTTATACTATAGACATTAATCGGTGATATGTATAATATATATATATATATACATACACACCATATAAGGATCATCTATAAACCAT
This sequence comes from Cladocopium goreaui, assembly GCA_947184155.2. NCBI lineage: Eukaryota > Dinophyceae > Suessiales > Symbiodiniaceae > Cladocopium > Cladocopium goreaui. The sequence continues at coordinate 588,399 of CAMXCT020000025.1, forward strand.
CATGATACCTATTAAGGATCATATATCATTGATACATTATATTGTTATATATACTAACTATGATCCCTAGAATATAACTACTATATACATAGTTATACATATAGTTAGTATATAATCATCATAATGTGATATGCCCTGGCCGTATCTTCCAGGTTCTGGGCACTCTGGCTCTGGCCAGCACCATTGCTGTGGCGCAAGCCGCGTCCGGCCCCCCGGGGGCCGAGCCGGGACCATTGCTGTGCGGCCGAGGTGTTTTTTTTTTTTTTTAACGGGGAACATGGTGATCTGGTTGGTGGTTTGGCACATTGATTTAGTATGGGATAATGATGGTTAATGATGGTGAATAATGTAAAATAATGGTTAATAATCACTGGTTGGTGGTGACTGGAACCATGGAATTTCATGACTTTCCATATATGGGGAATTTCATGATCCCAACTGACGAACTCCATGATTTTTCAGAGGTGTAGGTCAACCACCAACTAGTGATGAAACAGTGGATTTTCTAGCATTCCTATTTCTAACAGATCCGGTTTTGTCGCTGTTTTGGTGAACGTGATTAAAGACTGATATCATTCGCAAGCACAGGGAAACATGTTCCCTATTGCAAAGGTTAAAGGGGAAATATGTTAGGCTTTGGATATATGAGTGGATTTTTGACTTCCTTCAGACATTTTCCTCGGATTGGAACTTAAGTAGGGGATGAACAAACCACCAAGATAAACTGGGGATTCTAACAAATAGGTAAGTAACAAAAATTGTTCGTTTACCAGGAAAACGATGGAATTAGACTACCATAGTGATTTTTGTTTCAAACTGAGCTTATGATTCTCAATAATTTGGATTCAAACTAACCAAGTTGGGAGATTGAACAACTAGAATTGGGATGCACAACCAGCAAATTATCGATATCTTGGTTGGACATACGCAGCACAGGTTAGTAGCTCAATGTTTAGTCAAATATGTGTGATACCCTCATGAAAGCTAGTATAAAGCTAGTTCACAGAAGGAATCACAGACGCAACAACAAACTTGTACACTTATATACCCTTTATTACCTTTTATACAGAGGTCAGGTTTGATCTTTTTATTTTAGGCTCTGCAAGAACACAAACATGTCCAAGTTTCTCATGCACTCCCAGGTCATGGATGGATAGGGTACCCAGCAAAAGCATCATGGATGGTTTGGTTTCAGGAAGGTCATGGCCAGGTCATGGCCAGGTCATTTTCTTGATTTTAAACATACTTTATCCATCCAATTAAAATTGGAGTTCACCACTTTGACCCATACGATTTAGGAATTTGACGCTCCAATGTTGGTCACTTTGACCGACGCTTCAAAAAGATGCTTCCGATTTTTGTTGACCCATACAGGAAGGGGCCTCACAGTTATAACTTATATAAGTGGTTTTGTAACCCCATCGAACTCGTTCGGCATATCTACCATCACCATCTACCTAGTAATCCCCAATATCAGATAGGGAAACAACAAATTTATCACTATTTTGATGGGCTTTTTGTTTAAATCTTTTTGGGGGTTACTATAACGTCTATGTCACCTACATTTCAATCAACAAATCGCAAGTCGGTTTCCCCGGGCCTGGCCCGCCTGAGGAGTGAGGTTGGGCTTCAGCGGTGGATGGCCTGGCTGCTCAGGGGTAATCCTTGGGACCCGCAAATGGCGTTTTTTTGATAGGGAAAATGGATGAAAATTGTGACTAACCAATGGATACACATGGATACCTGGTTGGTGGTTTCAAACATGGCTTTTATTTTCCATTTCATATATATGGGATGTCATCCTTCCCATTGACGAACTCCTATTTTTAAAGATGGTTGAAACCACCAACCAGTAATGGTATAGCAAACCATGGTTTAGTAATTAATGGAATATTAATGGTATATGAATGGGATATTAAGGAGATATGATATATAGTATATTATATAGTTAATTACTAACCATGGTATAGTCATGGGAATATGAATATCATGTGCGTAAAACAATGTCATAAACCACCCATGACTGGGAATGTTAAACATACCACCTATTAAAATGGTGATGACTGCGAAACGGTTTATTATTGTTTCACCCACATTAACTAGTTGGTTAGAATGAAATACAGTAATTCTATATTTGTTGGGGCTATGACTCAATGACTGTAGGAAATAGATGGGAACTGATTTTTATGAATTTGAGAATCGGTGATGATTTAAGTTTTGATAGTCAAAGTGGGGATTAACAACCAACATAACTAGGGCCTAGGGTTGGGGTTGAAATAACACGGCTTCACTGCGACCTCACTATGATGGCAACTTTCTGAGTGGATTATCCAAAATGGCAACACATATGATACCCTCTGGTTATCTAACATAGCCATGAAACATGGCCCATTTATAGATGGTTTACCTATTAAAAAATATGATTTTCCATGGCTATGTTAAATAGCCAGATTGTATGTCAGCTGGATATCACAACATGATGATTTTTGCCAGAGAGCTAACATTACAATAACATTACCAGATATGTCAGATTGGTGAACTAGATCACAGTGACAGCTTGTCATCCGGACTGAACATAGGGTACCAAAAAAAACAGCCCACCATTCCCATGCAACTTGGTAACTCACCACAAGACTCCTTCACTGGACTAAGCTGACTAAGCCTACGACTATCCCTACTCATCCCTATTTGTTTTGTTGTGGTGAAGTAACCTTACAATTCCCTCCGGTGAAAAACCAAGTCTTCCTAATTTCATTTCTGGATCTATCGCATGCACCTGGTTTTCTTATTGAGCCTTGTTTTTTTGAGTCAGAATTTCCATGAATTTCCTCTGTAATAGCACCCCCAAAAGATGCCAATTTCAGTGTTCCCAGGATGTGAACTTAGGCCTCACTGTCGGAGAAGCACGTGGTGCCTCCACCGGAAGTGCCCAACAATGCCGGGGCACCTGGGACGGTTGGGCTGGCACCGAAGGGACGTGAAAATGGGAAGCTTTGACATGGGAAAAGCGTGATTTCACGGGGCAAAAATGGTGAGTTGAGGCAAAATGGTGGTTTAAACGATGGAAAATTATAATTTAGTGAGGGAACCCTTTAGGATATGATCATCAATATCCGATTGGGTGTGTCTGAACATGTATTAATATGGCTATTTTTCTATGGCTATACCCCCAGTAGTTTATGGCCCATGGCTATGGCATTTTATAGGGGAAAATGCTGATGAACCGGATGGGATTTGGATGGATTCTGGGGATACCCCGGGATCGGATGACTGGTGTTTTTAACCCCCAAATGGCGTTTTTTTCATAGGGAAAATGGATGAAAATTGTGACTAACCAATGGATACACATGGATACCTGGTTGGTGGTTTCAAACATGGCTGTATTATTTTCCATTTCATATATATGGGATGTCATCCTTCCCATTGACGAACTCATATTTTTCAATGTGTTTGAAACCACCAACCAGTAACCAGATACACTATTTTCAGACAAACCCATATCCAGCTGAAAAATGACAACTTACAGGGGAATCAACAAACCACCAAGCTTCCCACAGCCCACCATATGCAAAACGGAAGCTGTTCAGAACCAAGCTATTTGTCCTGGACTTCACTATTTTGGAGTCAGCAGAGGTTATAGTAATCCTCAAACGATGGAACAGTAAATCCCAGTAAAGTGGTGATTACATCATGTTTTTTGTTGGTTGGTTGCTGTATATCAAATGGATTACCCTCTGGTAAACTAACATAACTATGTAAAATCACCATTTTTCATGGGAAAATCCACTATAAATCACCATGTTCAATAGCTACGTTAAATTACCAGAGGGTAATGACCATCGTTATACTCCAAATTTGCCATGTGAATAGTATTCGAGTGATGATCAACCCTAAGATTTCAGCGGTGCTTCCTTTTTCAGACAAGTTCTGCCCCAGAAAAAAAACGTAGATGAGGAAAAAAACACATAACTATGGATTTTATAGTGATTTAATGGGATTTTATAGTGATTCAATTAGATATTAATGGGATATTAATGGGATATACCCTCTGGTAAACAAACAGTTTGCTATTGAAAACGGCCATAGAAATAGTGGATTTGCCGATTTGCCTATTGAAAATGGTGGATCTTCCCATAGTTTTCCCATGAAAAATGCTGGATCTCCATAGTTTTCCCAGCTATAACATGGTGATTTTCTATGGTTATGTGGCTGTTTACCAGAGGGTATAGATCTAGGGAAACCATGTTCTGAAACCGTAAATCTGGCTGAATGAAATAACGACCTTACGACCGTCGTTCGATGTGCCTGATTTGAGCTTAAGGTGAATTGTTATGTAATTCAGCCAGAGTCATCCCCAAAAATATAGAAACGTAAAATCCTCATTAAAGTAGATACACTTTTTTTTTTCGGGCAAGGGATTACTAGATGAGATTGAGTCAAAGTTAAAACCTGGGGTATCACAGATGTTAGTCTATTTTTAGTATTAACCTCTATTTTAAGCGTACCCATTTTTGATCTAGAACCATATATCTATAAGGTGGTGACCCCCTCAGTCAAAAGTTGGATTATAAGCATAGAAAGTATAGATATATCTACCATAAACCATGGTTATTGGAGTTATATACCAACTTAGCTAACTATGGGACACCACCTTATATATATATACCCTCTGGTAAACAGCCACATAACGAGCTGGAAAGATCCACCATATTTTTCGCTGGGTCAATCCACTATTTCGACTGGGCCATGGTTCGATCTGGTGGCGCTCGCCACCAAGGTTTGCACCATCCAATTTTGCCAGAGCTGAGGTGGGGGGGGTGGAGTCCATGCTGTGAACGTGAGGCTCTTGGAGGTCACCAACCAAGAAAACATGGCTAAACTATATCTGTTGTACATCTATATCTGTGGCCAAACTTAGATACCTGGCATTTGGTATCACATTGCTGTTTGAATATGTAATAGTAATAAGTATGTAATAACTATGTTTTAATTTTAGGGAAATGATGGTAAACCATGGGATTTTAGATGTACCACATTGTCAAATAGCGATGATATTGAAGATCTGACGGTTTAGGAGAAACTACTGAGGATGACGTGTCTCAATCTGGTGCCAGCTCTCAGTTATACCATGGAACAAAACATCAGATTTAGGGTTGAGGTGAGGCGGTTGAGGTGTCATTTTAGGACGGGGAAGCTTAGAGATCACTCATCAACCATGACCAACCACGCAACTTGTCCCTGAAATGTGGGCACGTGCCCTGCCAGGTACAAACGGGCTGTTTAATCAGTCTCTTGGCAATTGAGAGTCAAGCTGTTGGTTGGGGCTAGTTCTGAAGCTTTTTCGAAGCATGCGTTCATAACAAGGAGGGCAGCCCAAAATGCCCGGTAAGTTGGTTTATGACTAGGCTAATGGGAGATATGGTGAACATATCTACAGTTGGGTTTATAAAAGAGGGCAATATTGCTCAAGGTATTAGCAGTAAAATCGTCAAGTGGTCGATTATGGAGGTTGCCACCCCGCATTATGGAGGTTGCCAGCCGATACTTTGTTTTTGTTCTTACAAGAGGTTGTTCACGCTGCTGAAGTCATCCCCAAAGGTGGTTTGTTCCCATGGATCCTTACTTTTGATGAATTTCCAATTGATTATAGTAAAGGACCCATATATAACCCTCTTTGATGCTCAAATAATCTTAAATCCCAGCAACATACAAGTTTCCATCAAACGGTGTTCCGGAAAAACGGGTCTTAGACTTCTCACTCAGAAGGTTTTTTCAAAAGTCCATACTTTCCACTATCAAATGGCTTAAATACATGTCAAGTTGATGTTCAATCCCTATTTTTTATGGTTAAACGGTTAAGTGCTCCAACTACCAATGTTAAAGGTCTTTGGATCTCCCATTTGATGGTTAAATCCCTATCGATGTTGAAAAAACCCATGACAAACCCATCAACTGGCTCCATGATTCTGGGATTTTAAACATTATCAAATCAAATGGTTTTTAACTATCTCAATAGCGTTTTTTTTGCAACTATCAATCGGTTAAACCCGCTCACTTTCATTATCATCACATTTTTGGGATTAAACGTCGATCAATTGGTACCCTGCTAAAACTCCTCGGATCGATCCTCATCTCCCGCCGAGAATAGCCCAGCTGATCCACACTCGCGCCTCTGCGCCGCTGCGCGTGCAGCCGGCACCCTATCCTGCACCACCGCTGATGCAGCACCGCGATGGCAGTGGCGGGGGTTTGACAAGTTTGACCCTTGGGAAATGGTGATGAACTCAGGGATACCAGTGGTACGAGTACCAGGGAAAATTGGGATTGAACTAGAGAATTTGTGGTGGTTGCCAGCCATTGACTTGAGCCTTTCTATGTTTAAATATGTTTTTGATAATGATAATTTAGACATAACCATCAGCAGTTAAACTTTTAGCACGGGAGCTAGGAAGCAACCAGGGTTTTCAACCTCCGTAAATGGTCGGCTACTGGTAGATAAGTTGGGGATTTACCAGCAAACATGTGGATTTAATTTGGGAAACTGTGGAACTGTCAGAAAACTGGAGATTCATCCCTAAATTTATGGCAAATTTCATAGGGAAGAGGAAGACGATAATTTATCGGCGGGTTTGGGATATGTCACTTTGTCTTAGCAACAAAAGTGTGTATTTTTGACTGGGGTTTAACAACTAATCTCTTCCTCCTACTACTAAAACTCTCCCAAATAAGAAAAAAGGATTGGTGTGGCACTTCCGGATTCCGTTTTTTTTTTTGGTTGGGCACAATTGGATTCTTAATTGTGGTCGTGGTAATTGAGAATTAATAGGAGAACAGGATGGTGAAACAATGGGTTCAACCCCAATAAACATAGATTGCCACCTGGAGGTTTTGGATTGGGGCCCCATCTCACAAGTTTTTTCTTTAAATATCTATTATATAAGGTTTTCATTGGAATATCAGGAGAAAAGTTCGAAATCCATTTTTTGGCAATATTTTTTATAGATTTTGAAATGGGATTTAAATGAATATAATCAAATTTGAAATCGAGTTTGTTTGTTTTTATTATTAAGGTTTTCATTGGAATATTAGGGGAACGCTTCGAAATCCAGTTTATAGCAATATGTTATATATTATAGATTTTAAAAAGGGATTTAATCAAATTTGAAATCGATAGTTTTATTTTTATTATTAAGGTTTTCATTGGAATATTAGGGGGAAGCTTCGAATTCTATTTTTTGGAAATATTTTTATAGATTTTGAAATGGGATTTAAATGAATATAATCAAATTTGAAATCGAGTTTGTTTGTTTTTATTATTAAGGTTTTCATTGGAATATTAGGGGAACGCTTCGAAATCCAGTTTATAGCAATATGTTATATATTATAGATTTTAAAAAGGGATTTAATCAAATTTGAAATCGATAGTTTTATTTTTATTATTAAGGTTTTCATTGGAATATTAGGGGAAAGCTTCGAATTCTATTTTTTGGCAATATTTTTATAGATTTTGAAAAGGGATTTAAATGAATATAATCAAATTTGAAATCGAGTTTGTTTGTTTTTATTATTAAGGTTTTCATTGGAATATTAGGGGAACTCTCCAAAATCCAGTTTATGGCAATATGTTATATAGATTTTTAAAAGGAATTTAATCAAATTTGAAATCGAGTTGTTTTTTTTCGTTCTTAGGATTTTCATTGGAATATTAGGGGCACCCTAATACAAAATACCCCCTCATAATCAAAATAGCTCACCGTGTTTACCATTTGAGCAGAGTTTTTTTTTACAAGTAAAGATTTATATGAAAGTTGACCTGCACATGGTTGGATGTAAGCAGTTTGCTGGGGTGCGTAGGCTGGCGTAGGCATATGTTGCTTCATTTTGCGGCAGACGCTGCGTAGGCGACCGCGGATTCGACGAATTTTGCAGCCTGTGGGTCAAGATTGAAGGGTCTAATGAGTGTAGCTCGATGCGGCATGTGAAATTTCCGCTGTCCAAAAAACACAAGTAATTAGAAGATAGCAACTGTTTTGCTGAGAAACAAAAAAGCTAATGGAACTATTCCGTTCCCTTTTCTGCAGAGTCTCAAGCCTCGAAGTTTGCATGGCCAAAATCCGAAAATAAAGGAGCTCCCCCGCGTAGGCACCGCGTAGGCGAAAAGTAGGCGACGCGTAGGCGAAAACTCTCATGACCAGGGAAGCCCCCAAACATGCTCCTGCAACGTACAGTATAATATTATATGTTGTTTCCCTGCTGCCAAGAAGCGACGGCAGAACCAGCGTCTTACACCTGCGGAATCATTTTTTTTTTCTTTTACTTCTCCTTCTTCTTCTTCTTCTTCCTCCTCTTCGTTTGAGTCATCTGCGGACTGGAAAAAAAACGTGCGCTCAACGTGCTCGATGCATTTTTGGCGAAATAGGTAGTTGCCTAATGTCTTCTTACCATGTAACAACCAATGAATAAGCACATGGCCCTCTTCCTCCTCATTGTTTTTAATGCGATCATTGGATCATGAACAGCTTTGTAAAAGGGTGCGCAATCATACGAACATTTTGCTGAGACTGTGGGCGCGTAGGCATATTTAGCTAAAAATTGCATAAAACCTCACGCGCGTAGGCCTGCGTAGGCAACCTATCCCCACCCAAGCTTCCGCGTAGGCTGAAATTGTGCGCGCGTACGCGAAATGTAAGCCTCGCGTAGATACCTATAAAATGATAACACCCTACATCAGAAAAAAAACACAACTCATTTGGGGGGGTGGTGTTTTAGTAATGGGGAGAGAGGATTACAATCAAAAACATTATGGGCAATTCATAGCAACCGGTGTTTGATGTGGATCTAAGGTTCTATTCCAGCATTGTGTCTTGGGCAGCGCACAGTGGGTGTTGGTTGAGTTTCACGTCGAGACCTTGTTTCATGTGCTGATATCTACCTTGGCACATGGTATAGATTGAATTATCTTGCCAGAAGTTTGATAGAATTTTTGAGTACTTTGAAATGGGAAACCCCAAGCATGTTCCACAACTACTGTTGATTCTAATCCGAAAGATTCAGTTGAACATGTTGCTAATGTTTGAGTTTTATAGTTCATACAAAACTGGATATACCTTGCTGGGTGGCTTGATAGGAAATGCTGTTGTTTCTATAAATCTGTATTTCTGCCAGGCTAGTGTATCTTGGATTTCACACGTTTTCATTGACACTAGTACCATGAAATGGGTGTGTCTGAAAATAGTGTACCCCTACACCCAATGGTTAATGATCATTATCCCTACTAAATGGCTATAATTGGGGGTATACCCCATTTCCAGACATACCCAAATGTTGGTTGAAACCCTATGATTTTACGATTTTTACGGTATCCAAAGAATGGCCACGGACTTGGGATTCCAACCAACCATAAAGATTGGTTTTGTTAGCGAAAGTGTGGGATTTCATCGACAAGATCTGCAAACTGAATAGAAATCATCCTAATTTTTGTTTGTCAATGAGATCCCAGTGCGATTTCAAGAGCCATGGTCCTCTCCTCCGTCGCATAATGTTCAATTTGTATGCGTGCTGACGAAAATAATTTTGTTAGAAGTTAGAAAAAAATAGTTTTGGATAAATTATCGCGACCTCAATGTAACGTCACCGCTGAAATGGTGCTTTTTCTGTGTATACGTGTGGGCAACCATCATGAATCATTCCCAAACGGCCGAAGTGTTCAGAGTAGTGAACTATTACGATTTATCCGCATGATATTCTCATTGATGGTTGGGTTTATGTCCATCAAATTTTCCCATAAACCAATATAGATATTAGGGAAAAGTTGGGATTTTGCACCGTCCTGGCCCAGGTGAGTTACATGCAAATTCTTCTCATAGGCGGCGCGGCTCGTTGAGCGCCCCCGGTGAACTGATGGTGAACTGATGGGTCTTCGGGGGTCTCGGAAGGTCAACCACAAGGGTGGCCACGGTGAATGATTTTCTTCGTTTTTGCCGAAGTTCATGGATGCGTCTCTCATTACCCTCTGGTAAACTGTCACATAACTATGGAAAGATCCACCATGTTTAATGGGAAATTCCACTATTTCGACTGGGCCATTTTCAATAGCTATGTTAAATTACCAGAGGGTATATGTTAATATATTTTATGGCCCAAAATACCAGTTATAAGTACTTATAACATCTTATAACCACATTGATAGATTGTATAACCCCATTGAAAACCACCAGTAACTCATAAACCGCCATAACTGTAGAACATATTAGAACTTGATCCTGATCTGAGGGGAATCATGAAGTGTGGATTTGCCATGAAAATTATATAATCCAGTCAAAATGGGAGTTTTGGTAGCGGGTTTTCTAGGTACGTCCAAATCCTGGCTTTGTCAGTCCCAGAGTTGGGTTTAAGTTCGATTATGCGGTTCTATTTTCATCTAATAGTATACAAGACATTACAAGACAAGACAATCAATGGATTGGTTTTCAAGGGAAAATCTACATTGAAACCATAGATTTTCCCATTGAAACCATGGATTTTCCCATTCAGATCATGGGGCTTTCCGGTGAAAATTTCATTTCACCAATCCATTGAGATGGACAAAGCGCAGGCATCGTGCTCTCTGTAGATATCCTTCCAGAGGGTGTGCCTTGGAGAAACATTAACTGGTTGGTGGTTTGGAACATTTTGGAACTACACTTTGGCTGCATCCAAATCTTGATGCCTCCCTTTGCGCCATGGAAAGGTGGAAAGGAAAGATGGTGGTTTGGAACATGAATTTTACCCTCTGGTAATTTAACATAGCTATGGAAAATCACCATCTTTAATAGGTAAATCACCTATAAATGGGCCATGTTCAATAGCTATGTTAAATTACCAGAGGGTATTTTCCCCAATAGTTGGGATCATGATCCGATCTGACGAACTCATATTTTTCAGGGGGGTTGCATTGAAACCACCAACCAGCATAGGCTCGGTGATGAAAAAGGTACCTCTTCATCATGAAAATACTTGAAAAATGCCGTTTCCCCAACGAATTTGTTCGTTTCACGCACTGTAGTGTATTCTAGCCAAGCAGTCAAAAAAAAACAGCTGGTGTTTTTCATGATGTGTTTTTTTGCCGACTTGGAAGGGAACATCAGCAGGAAGCCCCGTGATTTTTTTCCACAGATGCGTCTACCATGTCTAGCTATCAATCCCAAGACCTGCAAAAGCTGCCCTGGGATTCGGCATTGATTGTTGGCGTGGTGTCAAAACACTTTAGCCATGGATTTTCCCATCTTTTTTTCCATGGCTAAATGATTTTCCCTGATGGATTGATTGTTAAACCCATGGATTTTTCCAATATATGTAGGGGGATGGGTTTAACAATTCAGGGACTTATAATGACTTATATCCCCATGATCGGATTCACCTTTTGGGACGATCCATGGGAGGTTTCCTGAAATAGGGCTACCTCCAAATCATCCATTTTGGATTGGGATTTGCAATTATAAACCATCCATTTGGGGATATCTCCATTTCTGGAACCCCCGATAATATATATATATAGTCTACATATTACATACTCTCTCTCTCTCTCTCTATATATATATATATATCAGTACATAACTTATTATATACAGGTGGAAGTTCCAGTTTGGCATCTCTCTTGCCACATTGAAAACAGGATTTGACCCTAAAACCACCACGCTGATCCCCTCAAATCGATTGAAACATCTGAGGTTTCCGTTCAACTTTTTTCCAAAATACTGAATCAGTTCCCAAACCCAGAGGATCGAATGTTGCACTTATATGGTGACATTTGCGGGAAACCTTGTTTTTTAGGTCCCGGCCTTGTATAATAGGTCCCGACCTAGAATTTTAAGTACATTTGCGGAAACCATATTTTTAACGGAAATTAATAGATACATGGGGCATGTTAAGAAACAACACCTGATTTGATTCCATCCATATTTGGACCAACAAGTTGTGCAAATCAACCACCAAATGTATTCTGGAACAACATCATGTGAACCATCAGTAGCTTGGCCATGCTACTTACAGGTTATTAAGTGGATTTAAGTGGCGTTAAAGCCACATATCACAAAAATCCTGGGCCCAATCCCCAGAAAGCCTCGCTCAAACCCAGCGCCTTTCGTTTTTGGCACGTGCTGGAGAAGATCACTGGTGCCATGGAGATTCTCGGCAGGAACTCTGGTGCATACTTGCTCATTAGTGGTGGCCACTAGGTGTTTAATAAGAGATCTATATGTTGTAAAAATATATTATATATATATATAAATATGAAATGTATATATATATATAATGCATGATATCTATATATAATATATATATAAATGTTTTTCTCATGGCGCCCAAGAACCCACTCGAAGAAGAAACCGGGTCATGATCCGGTATTCCATTAAGTCACCTTTGGCTACTCGTTCTGCAAGCTTCTTGCAGACGCCAACATTATCTTCGTCTTTAAAGGTATGACAGTAACGATAGTTGTACAACCGATTTCGCATATCTTCGTTCATGTGCCGAAAGGGGTGCACTTTGGGCAACAAACGCCATCGCGCCACACTCCGAAGTACTGACAGAATCGCCAACTGCCTGTAGAGGCGCAAAAATCGAAATCCAAAATTTGAGATCTCGTTCCCTTGTGCCTGACTCAACAAACGAGGAAATCGCGCTAAGCGGTCAAACCAGCATGTCATCGCACGTGTCGCCAAGTGTGCTAGCTGAATCTCTTGGTCCTGTGCCCCTGCTGCCACCAGCGCTGTAAGACAGCGATCCAGAAAGACCAGTAGCACTTGCCCGTTCCATGCTTTCACTGTGAGGTGGGGGTAACCATCTTGCATGTGCAGCATGCCAGACGATATGAATCCTTGTGAGTGCCTTAGATAGCAACAACAGAAGATATACTTACCATACCCTTTTCGGTGGATTGTATAAATTTCACAACCCAGCAAGTTTTGAGAAAACAATAGAACAATTTCCTAAGCAAGTCTAGAGTTCTCAATTTTGGTCACCCTAGCCCAAGCCCGGAATCTTGATGACAGCTCTCGCAAATGATTTTCCATGTTGCCTTGGCCGAAGAAACCTCAACGGTGGCGAAAAACAACATTTGTTTTGAATAAATTGCTTTACTTCGAGTGATCCCCACCATGACATATCATGGTGAAGATCACATAGATACCAGCCACTCCCTTTGCATTCTATCTGGCATATCTTCTGGCATTCTACCTGGCATATTTTCTGGCATATGTTCTGGCATATCTTCTGGCACTCTATCTGGTATATCTTCCGGCATCTCTTCTGACATTCTATCTTGCATTCTATCTGGCAAATCTTCTGGCGTTCTATCTGGCAAACATTCTGGCACTTTATCTGGCATATCTTCTGGCATTCTATCTGGCCGTTGAGGTCCAGCAGTGCCCACTGAGCTCTGACGGTCCCAGGTTGAGGTCCAGCGGTGCCCACGTTTGGAAGCCGACAGTTGAGGTCTAGCAGTGCCCACAACGCGCGGACGTTGGCGAAGAGTTGGCAAGGCGGAAGCGGACATGGAAGTGGATGCAGAGGTGGTGGAGGAGAAGCTGGAGGACGAGGAGGAGAGGGAGGAGGAAGAGGAGGAGGAGGAGGAGAACAACTGTGATAAAATCTAACAACCCTCACCTGGCAGGTGGGGAAAAACAAACCCCGTGGTAAACCCCAAAAAGAGAATCCTACCTGATTGTCACTTTACATCACGTAATTCCAGTTTGCAAATTAGATCTCTATTTGGGGATGGCTGGGTTAAGCTATAGATCTCAAAAGAAGTCTTTTTTTTGGTCAAGATTCCATGTTGGAACAAAAGAGATATAAGAGAGCCCGTCAAGTTCTGCAGTATGCCAAGATTGACTATATGCATTGAACAAAATCGAATTTGGGCTACCTGGAAGCCAGGTAATCCGCAAATAGGATGTGGCCACCTTGCAGGGTTGGGAAAGGGGTGAACCGGATATTGTTTTTTGTTACTCTTGCAGTGTCAAAATTGAATCTCAACACATGGCGTTTTCTTTTAACACTTTTCTTTGGCAACACCGGTCTTGAAACATGACGCCATGGCATTGACTGCAGATCTTCTAGGGAATTCCCGGTCGAGATTGGTCCACCTCAGATTGGTGAACTTGCTTTAGCCCTAGAAGTCATAAACCCTGGAAGTCATAGTGGAAAGGGGGGGCCTCAAGAAAAGTAAAACTGCATTGGTGGGTGTATATAGTTCATTCTGGTGGTTCCCAGCCATTTCAATCACTATCCTGCTATAGTTGGCATTGTCGTTGTGTATACAATATATATAGCATATCACAAAACAAGATGTAATTGAATTTGGTCATAGCATCCGCTGTTGTACATTTGGATGGGCTGGACATTTTGCAGCACACAGATGGCAAATTTCCCTGGCTCCCCAGTGGGTGGATAGAGCAAAGGCTTCTCTGCTCCACTTCCAATCTCCTCGCAACTCACATAGCCACGCCGGGCCACCTGAGGACTGTGGAAACTACAAGTGGGTTGATCCTTGCCAAAACATAATGTGGGCACTGGGAACTCAAGCGGTTTTCACCCATCCCCCTCAAAAAAAATATAACGTATCACTCTTGGAGGCCTGCAATTGGCTTGCCTTTCAGCTGGGCATATGTTTGTGGGAGCGGGTTCCCTTCAAAGTCCACATCAGGGTGCACTCCACTAGCCAGTGCCTGCGATTGCTGCTAGTGTGTGAACAACATATTATTAAGTTGGTTTCCCCATATATGGTCATTTTCCACCAAAAAAAATGGGGGTTTCCATAGATAACCGTACCTAAAACTGATGGCTTATAATATTAATATATGTAGATGATTTGATAATCCCATTTTAGGAAACCCCCATGTACTCATGAAGGCAAGGGACATTGAAGCTCCACATCAGGAGTTGGTAAACCCGTGTCAACGAGTAGTCTGGCACCATTCGAGAAACCCTCAAAAGAAACAGTGGGAACCGGGACAAGTCCAAACCTCACCAGGTCATTGAACAAACCCTCAGAAAAAAAATATCTATAGACATACGGCTTAGACACTACAATCTGAAAATGCTTTGCATATAATGGCAGAAAGAAACTTTTGGCTTCCTGGAGTAACATGTTGAAATTGATAACCACCAGCTTCTCTCCTGCTTTATTATAGCGACAGTCGTCTCCATAAAGACCAAGTGGGCAGGCGTTCACAGTAGCACCTGGGTGCCCTCGCTGCAACCAACCATATCTGGTGGTGTGTTGCCAAAACTCCCTGATTGCTGCATCATTGCGTTGAAATTTTCCACTTACCTCATCAGTGTTTAGAGCCGGTCCCCCAGGTAAAGGATACTATTGCTGTATAGCTGTGGTCTATGTGTGGGAAACAAGATATTATAATCGATTCAGCTTTGGGGGTGAATGTGGACGGACACAAGCTCAATGAAACTAGGAACAAAACCTCATAGGAAAATCAGGGTTCGTATGCTTCTTTCCCCCCTAGAGAAAAAAAACGGTGCTGTTTAAATCTTTAAGTCACCAAGACACATGCAGGTAATGAAACAATGCATGAGGAGGAATGATAGGTAGTTTTCCCATAACAACATCCTTTCTGTTGATATTGCTGCGCACTGGTATCTCCAAGAAAAGGGGCGCCGCTGGCAGCTGAAGTAAAACTGTAAGATCTCTTTCAATGTTTTGTGGCCATTTGCCCCAGTTGCCGAGGCTAGCTATTTTTCTTGTCAGATTGCTAAGACCGCCTTTGTTGGCCTAGCGGCAGGGATCAAGATATAATATATATATAATATATAATAATGTTATAAAAATTGTATGGGTCAAGTTACAACCATTCATGGGAATTGGCCACATCTTACTTAAGATATATGGGTCTATCGTGGTCTATCTGAAAATAGATATCCCATAGAATATATATATATATATTATAGATAACTTCTAGTTATTATTTACTATAGTTTTGGGGTGTGCTATTTTCAGTCACACCTTTTAAAAATAAAATGTTTTGATTTTAACCAATTGGAACTCCTGCCTCAGCCTCCTTCACAGAGGCATGAGCTGCTTTTTGAAGCTCCGCGCAAGAGGTGGCCTTGGTGGGCCGTGGAAGTTGGAAAGAATAAGAAGAATTGGGTCCTAAGTATTGGGTCCTGTGGGGGACACCGATCAAGATAACAAAAAAAACTTTTGTGAACAATTACTACCTAGTAGTCAAGTGCCCAATTATCCCAATGAACTACCCATAGCCAAGGGGCACCACGGCCAAGCGAAGAAATCAAGAAATCAGCAAAGCTGTGGTCACCTGCGAAGGGGCTGTGATGTGGCAACACCACCCACTACTTCTTGAAATGGCCCTACACCTCTCAGATATGCTTCATGTTGGTCCCCTTAGCGGCAATAATCGTTTGGGAAATAGATACAGTTTTGGTGTATACAGATAGTGGTCATGATTAAGAGATCTTAGGATAATTTGATTTTGATGGATCACCAGAGTGGTCGGGCATTTTTGTTCCATCCCGCTGTTAGTCCCATACCTGTGCCATACTAGATTGTGTTCGTCGAGAACAATATGTATACGTACTGATGTCATTCCCGTGACCGTGCTGACATACAAACACATTTCTCATCAAAAAATCAAACTATATCATATTGCATCAAGCAAAAATGCCTAGTGGTCTGGAGTATAGCATTTAGAAGGCACACAGGTTTACTGACATCAGTACCCTCCCACCTACGTATACAGTTGCACACCAAATGTATGCGGTACTCTTCACAAACGGGTCGCAACAGCACCCCCGAAACCAAACGATCTAAATTCGCCTATAGTGCACATGCATGAAGACTGATGCATGTTTCACTAGTCATGCTGGTGCTGCACGAGCTTAGGTTCATGAAACCAACGGCCAGGCCAAGTACTTTCAGCAGGTTGTGCAAACGCTATCCCATGGTCGAGGGGATATACACAAAAATGTCGCAAGCCATTGCACCAAGCGGTCAAAATCAAAACTTTGAAAAATCAGTGCACCACAAGGGCTGTCCCAACATTCAAAACGAAAGACACAAAATTCCCACTAGTCATGCATGCTTGCGACAGCAAACATCTAAGCAGATGCTTTTGCCTTTGCTTTCGCCTTCGGCGCCACACATGCTTTCTTGACTTGGCCACTTGACTTTCGGTAGTTTTCATTCGCAGATTCCAACTTTTCGGTGGGTTCCTTTAAGGACTGCCCCAAACTCAGCGCCAATTCCACAGCTGTCTTTGCATCACGGAGCTCCTTGCCCTCAGTCTCCATGCTGCTCACGTAAGCATCCCGAACAACTTTGGGCCTCAGGATGGGTGGATTCAGGGTAGAATGGAGATATCAAGGATGAGTCAAAAACATCATAACTATCACCCTAACACTAAAGGAAACCTGACATATACCAATTTGGATTAGATACACACTGGCGTTCGCCAGCTTGTAGTCCCACTGCGAAATTTCAAGGAGATTCGCATTTGCCTTTACCACAGCCTAAGTTGAGGCACAGATTATGTAAACAAACCTTGTTGGTACCAGACCAGTTCAAGATTGGATAAACAAACGCTACAGGCAACATATAGCAAACATTCACAACAAAAAACTTTTTTGTGATTTAACACTTGGGGGCTGCACGTGCCAACTGCTCATCAGTCTTGACCTTTGGTGCACTCGACTTAGGCTTGGGTTTTGGCTTGGCTTTTGGGACTGCTTGGCTATCTCCAGGAGGGATCGGGGTGCTCCCCATGCCATCATAGTCACCTTCAGCCTCACGTCTGGTCTCCACACCTTCTGCATGGATCTCTTCGTTCTTCTCATACGTTTCCACCCACGTTTTGTACAGCCGCATATCCTCAAAACCACAGGTGATGGATTTGGTGGCAACATATGGGTAATGTATGAGCACATGTTATGACACACAAACATGTATAATATATATATATATATACCTAGGAACCCAAATGAATGTTTTTTTTTGATCATACGGCCTCAACCATTTTTTTTGGTCATTACGGCTTACGGGTGTTTCCCAATTTGGGGGTTCAGCCATAATCACACACAATTGCTTCACTCCCCCTTTTTCTGTGCTTTGGACCATCAGCTTCAAGCGGGCCCGTCATCTCGGCGAAGCTTCTCTTCGTCGGCTGCTGAGTGTCAGGGTTCGGGCTGTTGACCCACGCTTTGTTTGCCATCACAAGATACCTTTGAAGTACTCTCAATCCAATTGCCCTGGGGGAAATGCGTCGGCTGACGCGACAGCATCTCCCCACAAAGTCCTGAAATGAGACATCCCCAGGGAACGGAAAATACAACAGTGATGACACATACTAGGATAGGACCACATAACGACCAACATATCAAAATTCAAATAAATTCAAACTAGACTCCTCATCAGCCTGCACTGACTCCGCTAGGATGTTCAGTGTCCATTTGTTTTGGGCTCCAGATACCAAACGACACCAGTGATGGTCCAACATGTGAAACTTAACATAGATCGGGAAGCGTGATTTTCGCTCAGTGAAGCACCTATAGGCAAGATTTGCATAGATACGTAACCACTTTCTTCCGTTGTTTCCAGCTGCAAGCGCTTCATTGGACGTCAGCCACAACCCAGACGAGTAACGAATTGAAAAAGTGTCGTTGGCCGCTTCGACAGCTTCAAGAATCATCAAAAAATACTCGTCCTCATTGAATTGATTAATCCTCCCTGTCAAGAACCATTCCACAAACCTGTGGTAGATATGCGTGTCAGCAAACTTTGACCAACCTCCTTCAGGTAAGACCTGGAAGCTTGTAAGGCCAATTCTCTCCGCAACAAATGGACCTGAATGAGGAAGGTTGCAACCCGGCCGTTTGGCCCACTGACGTAGGAGAACATCCAACTGGGAAATTTTGTCTTCCCTTGACCCCGGCAAAAGAAGCAAACATTCAGCCAGCACTGAAGAGCTATGAAAGTTTTACCTGCTCCTCCATGGTAGTTGTGCCAAACATCAGTCTTGAGATAGTCATGGGGACGATCGATACAATGAAACAATTGCAGCACTGAAGGTCGTGTAACCCAAGGATCAACTGTAGCAACCACAGACCATTGAGCATCTATGTTGAAATCTTCAAAAGGCCCCCCTGGCTTTGTGCCAGCCAAACACATCCAACAAACCCCAGGAGGAGATTTGTTTTCCTCTGACCTGTGCGCCCTTTGCCAATGCCTCGTCAGGTCTCCAATGGTCCTCAAAAACGGAAGATCCCCTTTCACACCTAAGCAAGCGATGTTCCATCTTTCCCCTGCGTAGGTAAACCCAATGTCTTGAAGTTTGAGGAGGTCATTGATCATCTTGTTGAGTACAGCCTGGAAATTCTCCTGAGTAAGGATAGGGGGCTGAGTGGGATTAAAATTAATGTCACAGGAAAGGACAACCAAAGGCAATCTAAGAGGATAGAAAATGAATAATATCATAGTCCCAGAATCTGGTTTCGCCTTGTAATGTTTCTTTGGCATTGCAACAAACAGCATTCGACTGTTGAAAGAGCTCCCTTGAAGGTTGATACCCATCTTGAGTTGACGAAGAGATCTAATTGGATGTCTTTTGAGGGAAGGTTTGCTGCCACGACCAATGGCCCCTTGTAGGCTCAATATCATGACACCCGATCGTTTGAATCCACGACCTTCATCACCATGAATGTAAACTGGAATTGTTCGTGATAGCGACAGCTTGTTTTCAGCAGCAGCTCGAAAGACTCCATAATCTGGCCATTCAAGGCTGTAACGTCGCCAAAACTCTAACAACATTGGTTGCACTTGTTCCATGGGTTGTTCCCCAAACAACTTGGACAAGTTGTTGGATTGAACCAAGTAGTCAATGGTGTCAAGCATACTGAGCACAGGGTAGCTATCACCACCATCCAAGTCAACCCAGGAAACCGGAATCTTCAACGCCAGGTTGTGCTTCTCAAACCTTGGTTGTGGCAGGGTTCAAAGTTAAAAAGTGCAAGTTGAAATGCAACCCAAAGCATCCCTAAAAAGAATAATTGCCGTAATTTTTATATGGGATCATATGGAGTCAGCTTCAGCTACGTCACAGTTTATGGCATTCGTCTTCTGCTCTCTTAGTTGGCACACTTGCAAGACGGGAAGTGATTGGGCAACTTGTAGATCCATAATGATCGACTGCGGCCTTGCTCATCTCAGCTACAGACTTGGCGGTGGCCTGGGCGATCAAAATCCAATCGTTGGGGGTACAATAAGCTAGAGATCTGAAAAGGGTCATGTGAAAGAGATCATGCGAAAGAGGTCATGTGAAAAAGATCATGCGAAAGAGATCATGTGAAAGGATTCATGTGAAAGAGATCTGGTGAAGGAGATCATGTGAGAAAAAAAACTTTGAAGCAGGAGCTTTTGACCTTTTTCTTTGCCAGGGATCGCTAGCGTATGTCATGTAATTTTCAGCATCACGTAGGGCAATGGGAGCACCACGTGGGAACAATAGCGTGCACATTTAAGCAAATTTGCACAACAGCGCAAGCCATACTGCATGGCCTAGCCATAACGAATTGGCAATTGAAAAAAGCCCACTCAGCTGCCACAGCTCACATTTTGATCGGTTTCATCACGGTTCACTTCCAAGTTGATGAATTTCCAATTGCTAATGACCGTATCCAGAACCTGTAGTTGCTCCAAATCACGGAGTCTTTGCCTTGCTTCAAAGGCATGCTTTTCAAAAGGCCGTTTGGGTCCTACCACAAACCCCCAGGGCAAGTCTGGGTCGTGAACACCCAAAGCTTCAAATGAAGCCTTCAATGAGGCCAGAATTCTTTCCCTTTTCTCAACTACACGGGCTCGAGTATCCATGGGGAGCTGACGACTAAACTATTCTGATTTTTTGTTTGTCTTTTGGGCCAAATCTCCAGAATGGTGGCTTGTCCAAAGTATCCAAATATAATTCATAGTTTGATATAGCTTGTTTTTTTTTCACCCTTTCCCTCTTGGGTCCCCGGCACCATTTGCAATGCACGATGCTGCATGCTTTCCCATTGGTCCAACAACACCTGGCATGGCCAAGGTGCTGATGCGATGGCAATGGGATCTACAGAAACAGTGGGAAGGCCAGGGATGGGTCTTTCTGGGCATGCTGCACTGCATGGATAAGATTTGTTGCACTACCCGTGGACGATTTTTTTTTCATGGAATTCACGCTAGGCCCAGGTGAGCATGTTCAGGGTTGACTCCAATGCAACCACACGCTTGAAAGGGCTGTGAGATCGATCCAAAGCAAATCATTTCAGAATTGCAAAACCCCATTTCATGAAGTTTGCCTTTACTTGGCAGACTTGGCTTTCGCCTTGCTCTTTGCCTTCGACTTTGGCACCTTTGGTGCTGGCAACTCAGAATTGGTATCGTCGTTCTCAGACTTGCGCTTGGTCCGGGCAGATTTCAAAGCCGGCCTTAGGTATGACCATGTGGTGATATACCGTGATATGTGCATCAGACTTTATAAGATCGATTCTACTTCAAATATATATGATATAATATGAATGAATATACATATGCACATGTATGTTCACACTGTTCTCACCAGAATTTTCTGGGGCGAATGCTGGGCTTGGACTTCTGCACGTGTAGCCTTGCTTCCCCTGGGACGGCAAAAAACATAAACCCCATGGTTCCACCACCCATAGAAATCCAGTTGTTCAGAGTGGTTTTAAATCAAGGCACAAGACTTCTGCGTATTCCAATTGCTTGTCAATGTTCTGAGCCAACCTCAAAGTGCCGGGGCTGATGGAATGTCAGTAATGTTTTTGCTATATACCATTTTATAACAATAGATTCAACATGATTGTGCCAAAGAAACGTATCAGACGGTTTTGTCTTCACTGCACGGTAGCGAGCCAGGCTTGTAGCCAATGCATCATAGTGAGTGTCCATGGCTTCATAGGCAGTCTTGAGGATCGACTTCACACTTAGGGTATGGCTTTAAATGAGATGATGCAAAGGTCACTCATGAAAACAAATACTGTTGATTCAAATTTGATTGTGTGATCATTGAACGCCAATCCTACCAATACTAAAGTGGCCTGGGGTTCTCAACTTTTGACTCGATGTCTCGCAACTTGGCCGACTTTGCCAACAGAGCTTCCATGGACTTGGTCAACAGCACATGTGTTTCCTGCTCTGGGTCATCGATTGATAGACAAAAAAATGTAAATATACTTGCATGACAAGGGTTCCCCCTACGATAAACGGTCAGTCCTGCTTCTCCACATCCGCATTAGGTGGCCTGGGCTCACTTCCTGGAGGGTCAGCGGCAGCCTCTTCCTCAGCTCCTCGATCCATGGCCGCGGGGTCCTCCAGGGACAGGGTCCTGAACTCAACGGGCCTGGCAGAACCACAGATTTCCTCCTCCTCTTTGGTTTGGGTATATCGCTTTGTCAACTCCCCGGACTCATCCACTTCGCTGTAGTGCTGTTCGATCTTGGGATTATACTTCCATTTCCTGCCATGATTTTCCGGTAATCGGGCTATGATAACTTAAGATGCAATAAGTTGAAATCATATTGAAACATCCATAGCCTTCGAAGCTTTGGTCGGTCAGCACTGCGTCAATCTCGCACCTCAGGGGTGATTCAATGATGACATTCTTTTCAGGGCTACATCATAATAGATTTCACCCATTTGCAATCCAACTCATAAGTTTTAAATCTCAAGACCACATGAATCTTAGGCTAGCCACTTTGGCATTTTCAAGGTGTCTTTCATCTGACGCTCTGTGTACCATCCAGCTTGCACTTTCAAGGTCTTCCCGGTCTCCTCCACTACAAGCTTACGGACGGAACTCTGGCACTGGTCCTGCAGGCAGCTCACATGGGAGCAAGGAGACATGGAGTGGGAGTTTGTTGGTAACATGTAGACTCTATAGGCTATACTTTTAACTTCAAGATGGTTCTAAGATGCAATTGTTGCAATGGCTCCTTGTTCAAAAACGCATCTTTGAAGATTTGGATAAGCTCCAGTCGGGCGTCAGGCCCCTGATTATGATATCGCTCATAAACATCCTGGGAACACTTTAGACCTCCATTCTTCTTCTTGGTGCACCAGCGGCGGAGACGTTGTTCAACCGCAGCATCACTCATGAGTTTGCCGTTCAACAGCAAACGTCCCCTGTCATCTCGGGTGATCTTCTCGCCGGAGTCCTTCACAAGAGACAGCTGGTGGTAACACTTGATGGCTAATTCCCAACATGCATCTCGTTCAAGGTGTTTGGCAATGATTGATGGAAATATCTCAACAAGAATGTTATGACACATGATTTCAAACCCCAAACCCATAACCCCGGTCCCCATTCCCTGAAAACCTGGCCTCACCATCCTCATCAGAGTCCGGGGCACGTTCAGCACCATGGGATGGAGCCACTGAGGGAGTGGGGGTAGGAGGGCTAGACTTGGGAGTAGGTGCAGACGGCCGTGGGGAAGGTGTTGAACCCACGGTTGAATTCGAGAGTCTAGATTTCTGCCTCCTTAGAACTTCAATCTCCTCAAGAAGCTTTTGCTTTTCTTCCAGTGCCTAACGCATTGCAGCACATATTATATGATCATATATGATCAATAACATCCATCATAAGAGAATATAAGAGATTGATAAATAGTAGTTTGTCGAAAATTTCATGTTCCCACAACTTTAGGTTCCCAGCCCGCTCATGCTCGGGGTCGGCATGTGCCGCAGAAGCTTCTTTGCCAGGCTTGGCTTCCTACATCACACAGGCACAAGGGACAGAGGACACAGGTTCAGATATCATTATAGGTTACCAATTGCAAACCTATCACCTAAAAAAGATCCTCACAAATCTCAATCTCTGATGTTTCTTAATGGGTTTGCTTACAGTATGCAATGATTGCAATGGTTTGTGTCCTCCAAAGTAGGAGCAGGTGGTGCAGCAGACGGTGTCAAGTCCTGGCACAGGCCAACAAGGGGTTTGGTGTTTTTTTTTTAATAAAAACAAATCTGCCATATGGTATATAGTATACCCAACACCTTTTGAATATAAGTCCGGCCTTAGCATCCATCATAGGAGGTGGGTTCTCTAGCATCAGAAGTTCATCCTGCAATGCCTGACAGGTGACCATTGAAATCGCTGAGGGAAAGATTATACTTATGGCTCTTTGAACATTAACATTTCAAACCATTGAACTTAAACCTTCACCCTGGCCTTTAACTCCATTTCCATTTGTTTCTGGCGGGTCATCCCTTCCTTCTTAACTGCCATGAGATGATTCTGACCAGCACCCAAGGATGCGCAGCTCCACGCACGAGAGAGCAAAGGCTCCATTCACCCAGCACACCAAGCCGATTGGTTCACAAAATGGCTGAGGGGAAAGTAATTACTGATCTCATGAGTGATGGGTATCATGTGAACACATCATGCATTGAACAGCACACTTGTTGAATCGATATA
Source organism: Cladocopium goreaui (assembly GCA_947184155.2). Taxonomy (NCBI): domain Eukaryota; class Dinophyceae; order Suessiales; family Symbiodiniaceae; genus Cladocopium; species Cladocopium goreaui. The sequence continues at coordinate 612,869 of CAMXCT020000025.1, forward strand.
TACTCACATTTTCCAAAGACAATCTCTCACACACGTAGCTGAAACGTCTCACACGTGTGAAACTTGAGATGTTGAATGTCTATGGACCATGCTTTGGCCGATACCCATTTCCAGAAGCAGCTAAGTTCGCTGCAAAAGGCATCTAGCGAGAACCCCTGGAAAACAGCCCATATATGGTATTTTTTCAACATTTCGCTATGTTTTTTTTCCAATAAAAACCCAATAAATTACGGTTTCAGTACGGGTACGGTTTTTTCAATACACCCAAATACTGGAGTATATGCCCATATATGGCCATATTTGATTGTTTTTTTTGATCAAATCGATATTGTTCAAAATGTGTATTTTTTTTGATTGGATCCGTCGGGGTTCCCATAAAATGCTTCTCAAATATGTGTTGGCAAGAGTTTTCGCCAACTTGGTGGAATTTGGAGGCTGTACGATCCTCTTATGTACAAAATACAGGTCCTAATATCCGCATCGGAACACATATCCCCGTATTCCATTGACTCAAAAATAGTCGCTCCATTGGCATCAGGTGGGCACTCAACTGGCTTGCAGTCTTTCAAGAGGCGAGGAAAGATCTCTATGATCTTCATCCCAAAGCGGAGCGGGTAGCACCTGATTTACCAGGCTACAGGTCAAATGGACGTTAATGATGGGGTGCAACAAAACCAGTAGTTGACAGTAAAAACAACTGAGGTAAAGGCTCTGTACCCTTTAGATTTTTGGTTCCATGCCATTTCCTTTTCCCGGAAATAGGATCCACATAAACAGCAGTGTTCTTCTTCTTGTTGTCACTGGGTTTCCATCCAGTAAGCCGACCCAAGTTGAAGCGTTCGACCCATGGGGAATTGGAGTATGCCACATGTCGCTTTGGAGAATCAGATTTGAATAAACGCATCCACCAACAGCTTCGGAAAACCTTGGTTCAGAGATCCAGAGTTGTAAGATCCATGGAAGATAATCCAAAATAGACATTCACCAATGAAATCATTTATATTCAAATCGGGGGGCCGTACAAATAGTAGTTAGCCAACGGAATCGAGGATGTCGATAGAGCAAGCTTTGCCGAGGTTGCTCACAAATGAAAACACCACCCAAGCACACAGTCAGCGCCATCAGCAGTGAGCACCTTCATGGGTTTGTTGCATTGGTCTTAATTGTACTTGATGGGAAACATGAAAGCCTTTGCATGAACATGTTTTGTTTAACATCCGAACCTTGCTACCATCAAATTTCCTTGTGCAACACATTCCCGATCTTCATATCCCAAGGAGTTGAGGTACCATCGAAATGTTGATCCCCTTGATACTGCTGACCATGTACTGCATAGCACACCATACCATGCCACGAATCCATCCGGGTCTCCTTGAAGCAAAGCCTGGATTGCCAACCTGGGTTGGCTGTTGAATGCGATGGGTAAGGGTTCATATGGTCTGGTAAATTTAAACAAGTGACCTGGAACACCCGTTTTTGATCAAAAAACGGGGTTTCCAGGTCACTTGTTTCAAGGGAGGTTAAAGCCAATATGGCCCCATACTGGCATCCCATGCGCCCATATCATGTATGCATGCATGTAGTTTTCACTATTACGCTAAGGAGCACAAAGCCTGAAGCACTGTTAATGTCAAAGACACTACCTTCCCCCAAGGCATATCCAGCAGCTTCATGGTCTTTGATATCGATGCATGTTGCACGGTATCCAGCACCCGATACACATTTTGTTGCCATACGAGACCCAGAGAAGAGTTCAATGAACTGGAAATCCTGAGCCCGAGGATCGGAATGGACAGATTATAGTTTAATCTTATAGTTTGGATTCCATCAAGTTTCAAGTTTCTGAATTTGCAAGATTCATATGATTCATCTTTAAGGACCCCACGCCCACGCCAGAATCTCCAGGGATCCCATTCCAGATGACCAATAAGGTCAAAAGAATAAATGCCTGCAAAGGACAAAAACATCAGTACTTGGGCATTATAACTTGAAAATCATACCATGAAATTTATGTTTCATTCTATGATTCATGCCTTGGGCAGGAATCGCTTCTTCATTTCATGGACCAAACGCGTCACATCCCGGCTGTCCCAGGCCCTCATGGCTCCCAGAGAAACGAGGCGCCAATATTTGGAGCTGGATGGTGGCTGCATCGGAATGGCAAGATGGATTAAGTGTATCGAATGAATGGCAAGATGGATTAAATGGAAGTTTAAACTGGACATCGTTTTTTCTCTCGAAAACATGATTGTCCCCAAAGTTTCATTGAACATGACTGCTGATCACCCAGCCCAAGAAAATTGCACTCTGGACGGCCCACCCTTCTTGATTGGCAATCAGTTCAAATCTGCCAATATTTGCCAACACATCACCCAATGAAATAACAGGACAGTTCGACTTGGCTTCACAAAGCCCCGTTTCGCAATCCATTTCTTGCCTGCAAGAGGCATGCCAAGATCCTGGCGGAAGGACGATTGTGCGAGCGTGTGGGATCTTTGTTGCTGGGGAATGTTTCTCAGGGTCCACCATGTATGGAATGAACTTCTCATGATTTGCATTTCAAAAAACAATAAACGCTGGGCTGGGTTTCATTTTTCATCCATTGTTTGTGAAAAAATGTGACCACCATCCAGTCCTCAGCCAGCTGGTATAGCAGCAGCAGCAATCACATAACCTGTCCAAGGCGAGAATGACGATTGAAAGTGAATGAACCCAGAATTGTTGGTGGTAATTTCACATCCTGTTCCGATTTTGTAAGACTTTGGTACGTATTCTTTTCATCTGGATAAATGGAACCCTGCCCAAATACAAAGTGGGAGATGGAAACTTTTTTCCCCAAAGCGCTGGCGAGACAAAGTCTTGCGGCGTTTAAGCCATATCCCCCAAAGATAGAATTGTGTGCCACAAAGCGGACCATGCCAGCAGGCAATCACAGATCAAATGCTGATATGAACACAATGAAAAATGAGTTCATGCGTTCAGTAGTCATTGCAGCTGGAGGTTCACTGCGATAAACCATGTGTTTCGAAAACGGTGATGTGAAAGCCTTACATGCATGGGAACCCTACAGATATACTCTAAGATAAATGTCCGGCTTCTTTAGTCAACATCCTGAGCATCAGCATCCTCATTTTCGGGGCTGACTTCATCAGTGAATTCCTTGATATGTTTGTGCAACTCCTCCTTCAAATTGGGATCAGAGCTCTGGCCGGTAAGAACTGGCTTGTAGTACAGAAAATTCGACACAGCGTCCGCTTCATCAATGCCGTTGAGCATTTGACCAGCCTCAGATAAGTCAAGGGCTGCAGATTGTTAATTCAACAATTCAGGGTCATGGCTTACCACTTGTGGCCAATTACTTTTTCCAAGTGAGATTGCATTTATTGAATGGTTGATGGGACAAAGGAAAAGCATCTCCTGGGGTGCAATAAAGTAGCTATGGTTGCGACACTCTTGACTGCAAACATCAAATCCTCAAAGCGCACTGTGCAGTAGCAAACCTCCAGGACATGGCGTGGATCGGGACACCAACAATGGCAAAGGAGACTGGGTTGGCGGGTCTGTCCATGTGGGTAACCTACTTATGAAATGAATCATACATAATTCCCAACATTTTCAACCAGAACATCAAATAATTAGAACATCAGAAAGGTTTTAACGTTTTCAGCTACCAAGCCTGTTGGAGCTTGCCATTCTTAAGGATTAGGAATCCTACAGCTGAGCGCGACCAGTACACCATGATCTTGAACTGCCCTTCAAACTGTTGGTTCAAGTGCTCAACTACGGATTTAATCTCACCCGTGGTCTCATCGTGCTTGATGCGCTTTCGGCGGCATCCATCCTGGAGACATTTGGTAATAGACTTGTAGATCAGTTTATACTTAAGGATATGTAGCCATTATGTTGCTCATATGTGATATGTCATAACAAACATGCATGCTTAAGATGAAAGGCGAGTGGGCTGTCCTCTCCAGCTTTGGGGGCTGGCTCCGCACATGTGGACGACTGCTTTGCTTTTTTTGCCTTTGCTCCTTTGCCTGCATGTCCTGCCTGGTCCATTGCCTCCTCTTCACCCGGTGCCTTCTTTACATTCTTCGTTTTCTTCGTTTTGCATCCCTTGACCTTGCATCCCTTCTTGACTTTCTTCGTTTTGCCTGCCTCCTTGACATTGCGTTCATCCTTGCCCTTACCTTTGCTCATAGTGGTTGGGATTGCCGTTGTCTCACTGCTTGGATTCCTTGTCTTTGCTGCTGATGGTGTGGCCTTATCCTTCTGGGTGATCTTACCATCTTCTGGTTCATTGCTTACCATGCGCACCTGTGACTTCATCCTGCGAAGTCTCTTACCTATGGTTTTTGGACTGTTACTGGATTGCTCCTTGTTTGCTTCAGGTTCTGCCTTTGCTGCCTTTCCTGCCTTAGCTGCCTTTCGTGCCTTTGCTGGCTTTTCTGCCTTGGCTGCCTTTCCTGCCTTTCCCTTAGGCTTCCTTCCTTTCCTCGTAGAGTTTTCCTCTTTCTTTTCATCCTTCAACCGCTGTTGCTTCAAGCGATCCACAACCTGAGCGCACAGAGCAGCTGAGAACCCACATATTGAACTTTTCCCCTGAAAAAAAAAACATCTAAAACAGAAACACTTGAAGTTCGGTTGAAGTGGTAGAGACATCAACCTATATCCGGTTCAAGGAACAGGAATGCGCTCACCTTCATCACCATTGCCAGTAGTAGGATCATTGATTTTGGGGCCTTCATCCTCACCCTGAGTGGCTTCGGGGGGGCACCAAGCTTCATCCACCCCAGCATCGGGCACAGCATCGGGAGCGTAGTACTGAGTTTCATCCGGCACCATCGGGAGAGTCTCATCAAAGTCCATTGCTGGCACAGAAGTGCTGGCTTCCAACCTGGGAAAGAGATGGGTTCACAGGTTTGATATTAATTTTTAAAGGTTCCAGGGGAATACATCTATCCTAAGGTTCCAGGGGAATACATCTATACCTCTTAAGATTGCTGTTGATCAACTTGGATGGCCATATGAACAATGTTTTCATAAAGACGGAAACTGGTCGATGGTACTGACAAGAAACTTCAAATCTGACTGCAACTTTTCCATCCGGGATCTAATTTCAGCAGCCCTTGATGAAGTCGAATCCACTGGTGACGCTATCTCTGGAACTGGATCACTCGGAGAAACCATGGGAGTACCAGTACTGTTGGAATTCTGACCTTTGAGTTCAGCAATCCTGGCCTTGGCCTCCATGATTTTTTTGTGCAATCCAAACACACATTCCTGCTCATCAACAGGAAGGGCTTCTGGAACCCACATATCATTCTCAAGCAAGCCCGAGTTCCCACCCACAGATTCAGCCAGAGCTGGCACAACCGGGGTTGTAGTAGGTGAAGGAATTGGCACCTGACGAACCCGATCACGTAGATCACACTCCTTAGATTCGCCCTTCTCATCCTCGCTGTCGTCAGGAGCTGACTTGTCCGCGGGGAGGTCTAAATAGAGTTCCTGAGAGGCGGAGTTGCGCGGCCAAGGCCGGTGGGAATTGATAGCAAACACTCCAACATATTGCAACAACTGTATACATGCATGTAATGTAGGGTTCCAAATATATTGAAATGATTCCCATAAAATCTATATATCAACCTCAGCCTGCAGTCAAATTCATTGGTTTCACCGGTTTCACCTTTACCATTTGAAAGTGTGCTGGCCCGATGAACCATGGACAATGTGCCGGGTGCAAAAAAGGCTCCAACTCGCCAAAGTGGGTCAAGAGCTCTCTGAAGTCTGCGTCCTCCAGGGGTAGCTATGGGGCATATATGATCCAAGGGATCTGAACCATATTGTGGATGGAAGAAATCTTGCACCGGATGATAGATGGTTTATCCAATATAGTCCCATTGCAGTTATAGTTATAAGTGTTACCACTATACATGGGCACGAAGCGGTGCAGGTGCAGGATTTCTTCCATCCATCATATGCAAATTGGAATGGAAGAAAATACATACTGTGGTTCCGGGAAAGACCTGGAAATTATGATCTGATTTGAACTGCATGATTGATAATCACATAAAAAAATGGAAACATGCATGAAGAAAGGAACCCTTGTCCCGTGGCATGTGAGGACGAATGTACTTGGCTCGCACATATGACACCAGCTTCTTAATGCTAATCACCGACAAATGAACCGGCACTTCCAACTCTTCAGGGATTGGAGGAAGGTTGTGGGCATCAAATCCCTGCTTGGTAGACAGCAGCTGGAGAATCCAAACTTGGTCTTGAATCGTCCCCATATCAGGTGTCTTGATCAGGTGGTGGTATCGCATATTCTCCATGATTGGGATCAAGACTTCTCTGTTCCACAAGGCATGACGTACATCTTTGGATGCAAGGGGCTGGGTATTGTTGGTTACAACAATGGCACCAATGCCGCCCTCTTTCACCCTCTCTTGGATGGAAGGCTCCATCCACCAATGCTTAGCAACACCATAAAGGTTCGCCATAGCAAGGCAGCAAAACGGTTTTTTTTTTTTGAGCCGGTTTGCTCTGAAGGGAACGCCCAAAAGCTTCCAGCAAAAGCCAACTGTACTTGCAAGATAGAATTCATGGCAAGAAATCAAATCAAACTTATTTCGTTTTTCGATGCCCCCCCCCACGTAATCAGAGCGGGCCTCAACGTGCTCAGCAGCGATGCAATCATCCCAATCAGGACGCATGGTTTCTATGCACATATTTCAAGAGACCCTGTTGGGAATCTATAATATATAGTCTATGCCACATAATATATTCTATGGCACCCATCATATATTTCTTCCATTCTCGATTTGGGGTGCATGGTCACATGCATCTTCCCCTTTTTTATTTCACATCATTCACATCCATACTGTGAGCCTTGGATGCAAGGATCGGGCGCACCTCCAATAGCAATATCGTGAATTGACCAAATTATCTGGTCATTACGGGTAAAATTGTTCATTGATCATTAAAAGGTGTATTCGACCAGATTTTCCCATAATGAACAAAAATTTTTGTTCAAACGGCTTTCCAGGATATATATATATATGCTAGGGCACGGTAAACATAATAAACATACATATGTACATATGTGTATATGCATATGCATATATATATATATACATAGAATATATGTTTACACAATATATATATATATATATGCATATATACGCATTATATATATATATATATATTTTTTTTTATTTATTTATTTATTATCATTATCAACATGGTACTTCCCCGGACACCAGAGGCAGAAACCATGATTCTATACTCACGCCCCAGAAGGCTCCTCGTTGTCTGGAAACTCCGGATGAGAGATGTACTTCTTCTCGGCGGTCTCAGGGGAAGCAAACATATATTAGCCAAATGGGAAATTTACCTGTTTACTATGGGACCCCCCTAAGAGCAATAACTGTGCTATCCCCTTCATAATATCTTGGAATAAAGGTAGAAGGGTAACAAGCCCAAACCACATAGGCCAACAAGACCCAAACCACATATATTGTTTATATTATATCATCAAAATAAAATAATATACACACATCTATGAAATATATTTACTTACTTTAGTTACGTTTAACAACCCCAAACCTTCTTCTTGATCAGCTCGTCCACCAAAAGGGTATTGCCATGGTACTTAACCAAAAGGTCCTTGGTTGGTCAACATTTGCTGCGATGCACACCATACCCACAATATTGGCATGCTCTAAAGCCAGCAAAACCCCAGCAGATTTTGGAAACAACATTTGAAACCCTGTTTTGTAAAAAGATAGCTAAGGGTCAGCCTTTGACAGGTATCCATCCTTACCACCCTGGGTGTTGGTTGTAGTCTGGGAATCACGGATCACAAGGGTGCTGGACAGCCAGTCCCCGTTGCATCTTTGAAATTCTTGGAACAAAGACCTCATCTTTGCTTTGTCCTTTGATGCTTCGTGGAACTTCTGGGTCACTTCCTTGGGTGCTGTGGGATGTCGGACGCTCCTGTGAAATTTCATGTACTGTGCCCTGTCATCTGCGGAATTTTCTGCCAGGCGAGCTGTAGGTGGTGTGGGTGGGGGTGGGGGTGGTACTAACGGCTGCGGTGTTGGTGCTGGCGGCTGGGGTGGTGTTGGCTGCTCCACAACTGGTGTGAAGGGTGGGGCTTGTGGTGGTGCCGTGGCAGATTCCGACCCTGGTGTCACTGGCAGTGCAGGGTGGGATGCAGGTGTTCCAACCACTGCTGGGGATGGAGGCATCGGTGAAGCTGATGCAACTTCTGCAGAGGCAATAGTTGGTGGTGCTGCTGCTGATGCTGCTTCTGCTGTCGCCGGTAGATCTGCCCGATCCACAATGGCTGGTGGGGTCATTGCCAGAGGTGCAGGGGTTGGCATCCCCAGTGTGGTCGCTGCTGCTGCTGGGACAAGGTGGGGGGCTGCAACTGCAATGGGCTCGGTTGGGAAGGCCCCTTTGCAAACCACAAGTGGGAAATCTGACACCTGAGGGGTTCCATCAATCTCACCTCGCTCATTCGCAAAGGTAAAGATTGTGTTGTGGTTGTATGCAGCCACCACAAAACATGATCTCCAGTCAGAGCGGTGTCCAACATTGGATCGAATCAGGTGTTTCCAGTTGAGGGGATCAAGTACTGTGTACAAGGCTTCTGTTGGAGCTGGTAGGTTCAATGTGGGTGGCGGCAGTGGGCGTACCAGAGGCTCCCTGGACATGGGGCTCCGTTTGAACCTCGACCAAAACTGAAGCAAGCGGGGGTCAGGTGACTGGGGTTCGGGCTCCAACGGTGTTTGTGTTGCTGCCAGGGCGATGGGAGCTGGTGCCACTGCCGTGCTGCCAGGTGATGCTTCTGCTGATGCTGTGACAGGTGTTGGAGTCAACACATGTGCGGGTGCAACAACAGGTGTTGGTGTTGCTGCCGGGGCGATGTGAGCTGGTGCCACTGCCGTGCTGCCAGGCGATGCTTCTGCTGATGCTGTGACAGGTGTTGGAGTCAACGCATGTGCGGGTGCAACAACAGGTGTTGGTGTTGCTGCCGGGGCGGTGTGAACTGGTGCCACTGCCGTGCTGCCAGGCGGTGCTTCTGCTGATGCTGTGACAGGTGTTGGAGTCAACACATGTGCGGGTGCAACAACAGGTGTTGGTGTTGCTGCCGGGGCGATGGGAGCTGGTGCCACTGCCGTGCTGCCAGGCGGTGCTTCTGCTGATGCTGTGACGGGTGTTGGGGTCAACACATGTGCGGGTGCAACAACAGGTGTTGGTGTTGCTGCCGGGGCGATGGGAGCTGGTGCCACTGCAGTGCTGCCAGGCGGTGCTTCTGCTGATGCTGTGAAAGGTGTTGGAGTCAACACATGTGCGGGTGCAACAACAGGTGTTGGTGTTGCTGCCGGGGCGATGTGAGCTGGTGCCACTGCCGTGCTGCCAGGCGGTGCTTCTGCTGATGCTGTGCCGGGTGCTGCAGTCAACACATGTGCAGGTGCAACAACAGGTGGCGTTGGGGTCACAACAGCTGGTGTGCTGTGAGCTGGTCTTGCTGCCACTGGGGTGACAATCACTGGAGCTGCTTCTGCTGTGGGATGTTCTGGTGTCTTCGGCAGTGAAAGGTCATCAGTGGACTTTCGTTGCATGCAAGCCAAGTAAGCCCTTGTCTTGGGAGTTTGCTGTGTTTTGTCAAAACCCTGGGAATGCTCTGCTGCTGGTTCAGGCGACTTGCTGGTATGCACAGGCTCTGGTGTTTCCATGTTGTCATCATCAACCACAAGTGTGTCGTCTAGGGTTGCTTGGGGATGTGGGTCGGTCGTGACAGGCACCTTCTGTGGTGTTGCTATGGCTTGCATTTGAGAAATGCTGATGCCACCAGCAGTTGCCGTAGCCACCTTGCAGTTTTTGGACAGGATCGGTGCAAAGGTCTGTCGTTTAATTAGACTGATGCAAAAACAAAAAATTCTTCCAGATTGAAACCATTAAAAAAAAACTGAAACACGTCAAGCCACTGTTGCCTTCAAGGCATTATTCCCACCAGTTTCCCCCGATGAGCTAGAGGACACGCCTCCTGGATTGCCACCACCTTGCAGGAATGGCAGGTAGTGTAAGCCATAGTATGCACACGCACAGGCACTATATATATATATATATGAGTATTAGATTATATATTATATAGATATATTGTGTAATATTAAAACACTAGTTGGTTGTATCGATATATATATATCGATATATATATATAATTATATATATAAATAAATATATATATATATATATATCACTGAACATATTATATATTATACACAACCTCCGGGTGCTAGACCAATCCTATGGGTTCCCAAAACATTTGGCTTATAGTGGTACCCAAAGAATCTACTAACTAGCGTGGAAGGACTACAGTATGAACAACCGCATGTTATACCCATGTTATATAAAGTCTTACGGGGTGCCAAGTTGTTCTGTTTCACATGATGCTCCATAGAGACCCAAGCCTGTAGTTGAAAAATCCAATGCCCGGGGCTGCAAATCATCAGACGTTGCACCCTTCTTCACATTCTCGGGGGTCACCTGGGTAGACGGCGTTTTGGTCACATCGGTGCGATCACGCTTAGCGGTACTGTTGTTGACCACCCCTTGCATGAGTTTTAGCCGACGCTGCCCATTCTGCATGGCCATTTGCGCCGCCTGCAGGGGTGGAATCTACAAGACCAAAGGTATTTCCCATGGATCAAGAGGCACTTTGATGGGTGGCTGGGAACCAGTACCATTAAATATTGGGAGATAACATCAGTTAACCTTACTTAGTGGGATTCCTTGCCAAAAAGTTTAATGTTGAAACGCTTTCTGATCAGTTAGTAACATAAGTGTTCCCTAATCTTGACTGCATATCACAGCTTCTGAAACGTCTAGTTGACTGCTACTTAAATTGGCCTTCACCAGGTCTGGATCAGGCAACGACATTGCTCTAAAAGCAAGCTCCGGAGTCCATCCAAACACAAATGCTGCAATAAGATGAACAACAGTCATTTTAATGCATGAACATGCGGGCAAATCAGAAGCTGACCTTGCATACTGTCATGTCACGCAGTCTGACAGCTGGGCTATGAAGAATCTACGAACATCTAAGAACCACAACATCTTTATATTCTGGATACGAACCATGTTTGCCAATGCGGGACATAACTTCGTATAATCCCAAGTCACCTAAGTTCGAAGGGTTGAGTTGATGCATCCCAAAGTTGGTGGCTGTATTGAACCGGACCACAGGTTTGAGATTTAAGTACAGTAACATCATTTTTCGAAGATTTTCAAAGTCAATACTTGTAAATATCAAGGGTCATCCATCCCAAAAAAGTACCGTTCATAGCCCATCATGGTCATTTCCAAGCTGTCACGGTCCGTCACGGAAAATCACGCAAAATCACGCGGCGGCACCCGGTTCCGACAAACGACCCAATTTTAAGTAGGGAAAAGTAAATTGAAATTGAAAAATCACGAAAAATCACGGAAAATCACGCGAAATCACGCGGCGTCACGCGGCGTCACGCTCTGCTCCCTAGCCCACCCAGAGCCCCCACTAGGCCCCACCAGGTCCCACAAGGGTCCCGCCAGGTGTGTCCAATCGACCCTGAGGTCATGTTGGCATGTCAACACCCTCAAAATGTCATTTGTGAGCTTCAAAGGGTCTACCATCATCAAACTTTGGTGCCAAAAATAACAAAATACGCTAGGTTGTTTGCATGTTGAAACAATATCATTGAACAGAGATGGGGTATGAGTGCAAATGTTAAAGAAAACATGAATTCTTTCAAAAGATAATGTGCTAATCTGTGTTGGGCGAGCTATATTAGCCTGATAAAGCTAATGTTTGCACAGAACCCCGCTTTAATAACATAACTCATACCAAATGAACTCAGGGATGTGTTGGTAATTGGGTTTCCAATGTAATATTGTTGTGTTCCAAACTGGTGTCCCACATCTTCGAAACCAGGTCTGTGGATACCTGCCACGGGCAGCATTTAGGCTAGTTCTTGAAGGTCTCAAGTATGCAATGCAATGTGCTTGCATATCTTAATTTTGGCTATGCGTAGTTCGCATTGCCATGTTTTCGGCGAAATCTGCTAATTAGCGGTGACAGCAATTTTGGCCCAGCCCAAACACTGTTTTTAACTGGCAATATGGAAGATTCCATATAGTTGTCTTTTTGTGTCACCCTCAAAAGGCTGAAATTAAAGTGCACTATGCTGGTCAGCTATAGTGTCACACCGCCTTGCAACCGCTTCAGGATCGCATTGCAACCTACAATGGAAGGCCAGGTTGGGGATGGAACCTGTTGGCTGCAATCTCCTCCAAAAGGAACTGCCGAAGAGCTGGTAAGTCAGCATGTTTCCAATCCAAGGGCTGCTCCTCAGCAAAGCATGGGATGATAAGAGGCCAAATGCAAGACGGCTATAGGTATGGGTCACCTAAACTACAACCCTTTAAGTAGACCACCCAAACTCATCAAAAATTGGTGTCATTGCTCAAGGTTAGTGCAAGTGATGCCCTTATCGTTAAGTCCTGAAAATTAAATGTATAATCTCCAAAAATATAAACTAGCGTAATGAGCCTATTCCCTCATAGGACAATGGTGGACTATCGTTAGTGGAATTTCGGTTTGTAATGTGCATATAGAACCGGACCCATACCATTCTATATGGTGAAGTTTTTTAAAGTCAGGTAGATAAACTGTTTGGCATAGGTGAAGTTTAAGCTCATCTTTCCAACAGTTGGGTATAGTCATGCGATTATACCTTACTCAGTGGGCCATCTCCCAAAAGTAAGTTTCAAGCTTAGGCATTGGTTCAGTAAAATACTTTAGTATATAATATCTCGAGTTTTTCTGGTATACCAATGGTACGAGCACAAGCATCACTAATCCTGTAGTTTGTTGCAAGATTGAATTTCATTCTCAAGTGGCCCTTAAAGAAGCCCCCCTGCAAGTTCCTCCAGAAGATGGGCCAGCAGTTCTAATCATTCTAAAATCCCACAATGGTGTTGACAACAACAAGGGAAGGCATTGCCAACTGATAATCATGTGGTTTTAAAGGTCAGAAGAACATCGTATGTGTATATATATATATATGTGTGTGTGTGTGTGTTTTGTATAGATATATTTCGATATATATATATATATATACACACACCGCGTATATTATATACATATGAGTATTGCATATTTGATGTTTATTATATATATGTAAATATTGTTATTTCAATATATACATACAAATATAGATATATTATTTTCATGAGATGTAAATATTTATATATACCGTACGTCTTGTGTAAATATAACAGTATAGTAAATATCAATTCAAAAAACAACAAATAAATAGATTATAATATATATATGTGTGTGTTTAAATGCATATATCTCTTTGTCTTGGTACCGGTGTACGGAGCTTTGGCCGACAAGATGAGGAATCAGACCTCAACCATTCGAATTGTCATGTGCTGTCGGACGGATGTGGCAGCATGGCAGTGTCACTTGCTGACAATGTGCGTGCCGCGTGGTTGCGCAGTTCATGAACGGCATGGCGACCGAAAACCCTTACAACAAGACTAGGGTCATGATGGACGAAGGCCACAATGTGGCCCAGGTAGCAGTGGCTATGAACAACCGCTTCCGCTGCGTGAGCAACGGCACGGGTAGTTTTTTTTCACATTACTGGCAATCAGTTTTGATCGAATTTCCCCAAGAATGATCATGTTCGGACCCTGCCAATCAAAAGACAGGGAAAGAAAATGACGTTTGAGTAAACTGCAGTATTGGGAACTTTAACCTGCCTAATGTCAACACACCCCAAAAAATACCACTAATAAGGTATCATTACATCCAAGCATCAAAGCCCTTAGGGCCTTCTAGTTTCCACAGAGATCGTTGTCGCTGTGCAGCAAGGTGCGATGCTGAAACCTCACAGTGGAGCTGCCGGAAGTGTTTGCACCAGGTGTGGTATCCAAGTGGTGTGGCATGTACAGGTGACAGTATTGGGAAAAACAAAATGGGTACTGTTAGTGAACAACAAGCAACTGCGCCCTTTTTAAATAGTTGAGCGACGCGCTTTCCAAACTCCGGTGTGTAAGCTCCACTTTCTTTCAGCCTTTTTCCTCCAGTAACCCTCACCCGTCCATCCGGTAATCTCTTCTTGGTATACATGCCAGCCGATGACTCCCTCAATGACTTTTGTTCTGCTTGTGAAAGCCGGCATTTAAGTTCTTCAAGCAATGGCCTTATGGGAAAAGATCAAGCAGAGTTTTTCTTCAACTGATGGCATCGGGAAAACCTAGACATGAATTAAACATCCCTAAAATGTTATGATGAAAACTTCGAAATAATAAGATAAGCCACCATGATCCAAACAATGCTGTAGGTTTACTACAGAAGTGGTTAAATGCCCCCATCCACGTTCGCAAGTACCACGTAGGTGCCATGTTGGTCATGACGTGGGCCACGTAGGGGCACTTGGGAAGACAGCTTGAAGATGGCTGTTCTACCTCAGTGAGAATGAATTTCAGCGGAAAACAGCTGTGTCAAACCACATAATATACGCGGTGACTGTAGCTAGATACATGTGCATAGTCCTCCTGTAGATGAACAACTAGCCCCTGTATGAAGAAGTCCCAGCAACATCTACCCCATTTGCATGATAAACAATATTTGAGGATGTTATACAATGATATTGTCAGACAGGGTTTGTGGGATGGAGCAGAAATATATTACGAAAAATAGGATATCATTTTTGTTGTTCCTAGAAAATCATTTTCATGCATGTTCATTTTGGTGGTTGCCCCCGGGCCCCTGCCAGGGAGACTCGAGCTTTACCCACGAGGCCACTAGCAACGGTGTGGGGTTGTGGTGTGATATTTTTTTTATTAGATGCCAACTTAGCTTTAATATATGAACTCCCAGCTGCAACACATTTCCTAAAATTAGGGTTTGGATAAAGCAGTTGATGGTCGTGATTTTGAAAGGATACAAGGACGGGAAAGTGTTTGGGGTAAACATTATGTTAAATCGATATCACTTGTTGATGTTTCCCCGATTTTTTATGATGACCAAAAACTACATACCCAGACCCCAATGCCAATTCATACTAGTGACAGACCACCAAACACCATTAACAATGGCCACCATGGCCAATAGAGCAAAGCGGGCTGCTAAACAATTAGCAACCCGCACCCCTTCCAGCCCTTCATCTCCGAAAATGCCATGTTCGCGGCTGCGTCGCTTCGTCGTAGATGCACTTATCCAAACCCAACTGGCCGTAGTGGTTGGGATTTCACCAAGGACACAAGGGCACCCCAACAATGTAGTCAACTACACTTACGTTACCCCATATGTAAAAAGGAACTTGCGCTGCTAACTTGGAGGGACCAAAATGAAACAATGAATCACCACCATGTGGGTTAAATCCCTTGTTCAAGATATATATTATATAATGTATTTCTCAAAATGAAGGATGCTCCAAAATATTCAAAAATAACCCCTTTTAGGTATTTTCGAGCATCCCCCATTGTGGAAATACCAATGCATAAATCATGGTCCATTGGTTTGGGGGTGTGAAGCAGTCAAGCTGCCAAAACCATTTTTCCATGAAGTAGACATAGTCCCCACCATAGGCTTATGGGCCGGGTTGGATTTTTTTAAATGATGACTAACACCTTCAGTGTATTTTTCAACATAGCTAAACTCAAACCCGGTTGCCTAGCACAAGGGTTGCCGCCCCATATCATTCCATTGGGCTGCACTCGAAGCAACCGGAGCAAGGCTAGACAGAACCCACGGGAAGACGTCAAGTCATGCAAGACCTTGTCTTTCCTGATGTCCATTGCACGACACTCGATGCCATTCAATCCTCAGCTGGTGCAAGTTTAAAAGAACCATTTCATAGGAAGGTTTAACTATCTCCCAGGGGTTTGTAACAACACTTGTCATCCCATGCGGTGTGCAATATCATCCTTTGTGAATTAAACAGCAGAAACATGCCGTTGTTTGGGATGAAAGGTGTATCCAAGGAATTTTTGTCTAGCCAAGTGTCTGCATTGTCGGGTCAGCTCCTGCTCCCCGCTAAACAACTCCAGCATTTGCAAGTCCTCATGGGAGAAGAAATGGGGCCATTTTGACCACACCATTATTTACTTTGAAATGGTAAGAAAGGGGATCATTTCATTTTGGTTTAGGACTGGCCTCCGAAAAACGGCACACACACACACCTAAAATAACATAAGGACAATTAAGTAGAGGGCAATCATTTTTCATATTTCAAGACAGACCCCATCTGTAACCATCCGACTTGATGCAACCCAAGGGACTTGCATAGGACCATCACCATGCTCAGCGGCCCAAACTTGACAGCAATAATCCACCAAGTGAATCCTAAGCCGAGCCGGATGTCAAGGTAAAGTTACTCGATGATGTACATGGTTGGGATCAAATTGTTTCCAGAAGGTGAGTTGATCAGACTTGTTTCGGTATAGTGTACATACATATAATATACATAATACAGGTAATATAATATATATATATATATATTTTTATTTTTTATTTTATGTATATGGATGGCTTGAAGACCCACTGTAATGGTGAAGTATAAACAACCATCAGACATAACATAAGATGCATCGAAGAATCAGCAGGACTGGTGCTCCCCAAAATAGCAGTGCACATGCTTTGCGCTTGGAGAGGCCCAATGCCATGATGGCGAATGGATTCAGGACAGGCTGTGGGATCCGATTGGATGGGTCTCAGGTGTCACTAGGAGTATCTAAATCAGCAAAATGAACGCATTGCAGAGATCATCCACAAGAGAAAACTGACATAAGACATAAGTAAAATATTGAGCGAGGTGGCCACAACTACAATGGTATGCTAATTTGGCTCCACAACACATTTTGGTCGTGAATATGTTCATTAAGCTGTCGAACCTTGACCAATACTACTCGCAGTTTTTCACAGGCTTCCGGGGCATGGGAGTCGGCCACGTCTTGTGTGTAGACACACAGCCTATGCCACATTCATCTAGCAAAACTAGAAGACACCCTGGTCACACCACACCGGTGAAGATATGTGAACCATTGTGGTATATTAATATTTTATACAATCAAATAATAATATTGTTGTGCACAAACCATGTGGAGGACCCCTAGGGTGTGACAGCATTCTCTGGCAAATTCACCAACCTGCCAGTTTCTTGGCTAAGGTAAAGTTTTCAGCCCAGCCCTTCTTTCGAATTGACAACGTCGACCCTCCTTTCTTGTTCACCCGGATGGACTCATCAGCTTCCTTGTTGGTCACAGCTGAGACGTAGATCTGATCCAACGTCCACCTGGGAAAAACACTCGGCTAGAAACTTAATGGGATATTATTGTTTTTGAGGAGTATGTATATATATATACACATGTTCGTAGTTCAGTAGCACATACGTGATGGGTCATTGTTTACAGGGAAAGTGTCAATTGAATCACTTGGGAAACCTATAGTGTCACCAAAAAAAACGCTTTTGATGCTACCCGGTGGGTTCAAGTATATAAAATAGCCAAGTAACAGAATGCCTACGGACCCGCATTTCTTATCATCTGGAGGGGGCAATGTGAAGGACTTCTTGCTGGTAGGGTCAAAGTCAGCAGGCACAGGAATAGCTGCCGCTCGAAGCAAGGGAGCCTCATTTAACACAAAGGCATTATAAAGCAAAATGCCGCTGGTGTTGAACCCCCTCCCGTTCGACACCCATCGATAATAATAAAAATGACCCGGTATATATATATATATATGAAAAACATCGATGCTAAAGATGTCCGGCAACCTTCTCAGACCACATCTTTTGCAATTCACTCTGAGTAAGATGGTTGCGCCCCTTTTTAGGTGCCACTTCAATGTTGGGGTCCCCACCAGCAGGCTCACCAGAGCCGGAACCTCCCCCTTCTGGTTCAGGGGTTGGATCATTCCCATTGCTCTCACCAGCAGGTTCAGAAGGTTTGGGATCAGCCACGGAATTGTCAACAGCACGGCCTCTCCCACGACCCTTTCCACGCCCCCGACCGGGTTTCGAGAACTTGTTCTTCACCTTCCCATCACTCTGTGCATTCTTCAGGAGCTGCTCTGCATGCTGAATCTTCTTTGCCTTCTCGGCCACCAGCTGTGCCTGGTAAGCATCAGGGGGGTTCTCCATGAGCTCAGTCATTTCAAGGTCGGTCTTGTCGGGCATCTCCGGTGGAATAGCTTCCATGCAATGCATCTCCTGTAAAGGGATGTGGAACCTTAAGCACATATATAAGCATTTTTTGGGTTGGTATACGTATAGATCTGAAACAAGAGGTATCAGATATTTTTGACATAAATGGGCAACAATTTTTATCTTACAATAACTACTTTACTTCGAGTGATCCCCACCATGACATATCATGGTGAAGATCACATAGATACCAGCCACTCCCTTTGCATTCTATCTGGCATATCTTCTGGCATTCTACCTGGCATATTTTCTGGCATATGTTCTGGCATATCTTCTGGCACTCTATCTGGTATATCTTTTGGCATCTCTTCTGACATTCTATCTCGCATTCTATCTGGCAAATCTTCTGGCGTTCTATCTGGCAAACATTCTGGCACTTTATCTGGCATATCTTCTGGCAGTCTATCTGGCCGTTGAGGTCCAGCAGTGCACACTGAGCTCTGACGGTCCCAGGTTGAGGTCCAGCGGTGCCCACGATCGGAAGCCGGCAGTTGAGGTCCAGCAGTGCCCACTGCGCGCGGACGTTGGCGAAGAGTTGGCAAGGCGGAAGTGAACATGGGAGTGGATGCAGAGGTGGTGGAGGAGAAGCTGGAGGACGAGGAGGAGAGGGAGGAGGAAGAGGAGGAGGAGGAGGAGAACAACTGTGATAAATTCTAACAACCCTCACCTGGCAGGTGGGGAAATAATCAATAAAATGCGTATCCCTTAAGATTACCAATTGCGTCCTTGGCAGCTTGACGACGGTAACCATCCACCTTGGGATCCACAGCCACCTCTGGGGTAGCATCGTCACACATAAGGTCATCATTCATGAGCTTTTCCAAGTCATCAACAAGCTGTTGCGTTTCCATCTCATCAGGGTTTGGGGCCTGAGGAGCCTTGAATGCCAAGGCTGGATTTCCACCCTTCAAAAAAAGAATGCTAACTTTAAACATATTTTCCAATTAAGGAATACTACTGGTGGGCTATAAATTGTAAAATCATGTGCAATAAAAATGGGATATGTTCACAACCCCAGGCAAGGGACCTTCACTTTGTAGCGACGCATGGGAGCCGCTTTGGCCTTCACTACAGAAGGGGGTGTAGCACTGCACGACGACGGAGTCGATACATCCTGCTCATCACCATCCTACAGGGTGGATAAATATACATATATATATATATATATACATAATAGTTGTTTAAACAACTTAAATTTGGGTTCCCCACCAAGTCCTGCAAAGACGCATTCGCCAGAGCTGCTTCGATGCCATCATGTGGAGATTCTCCCGCAACAGGGGTTGTAAAAAGTAGACACCTCAAAAATAGACCTGCTGTATTGTGGAGCTGACACTCCTTAAAACAACTGAATTGATGCCCTGTGTGGCCGGGACTACAGGATTGGATGACCAAGTTCGTGGTTCTCCCTGGGTACTAGGGTCTGGGAATGGGCCCAAATTTGAGCGACCATGGTTGGCGCGCTGATGAAGACATCGGGACATCGATTCATGGCAAACACCTATCACCCTCGGCTTGGGGAACAAAGAATTTGGCACCACCCCCACCTGACGCGGAAATGATGACTTCCATCGATTCCTTCAGCATCTTGATCTTCAAAGACTTCGATGAGCTGCTACGGCGACACAACCGGAGGGCATGAACGAAGAGGCATCTGATAGGGGGAGCCTGCTTCACAGCCCAATCCTAGTAGGGAAATCCAAATTGATTCAAATTTAAATATATAATATATGTTGGTATCAAACACATATAGTGTAAGAGTTCGAGTGTCATATGTTTTCAGTCCCTGTCCTTCAAGGTTCGGCCATACCCCTTGACTTTCTGGAAGATGCCGTAGCGTTTTGCCAAAACGATCAGACAGTCCTACGAGGCAAAGCTATGGGATAATATATATATATATAAAAAGGTGTGTGGGCATAGGGTTTGGCGGTTCTAGCCTAGCATAATATCCCTTGGGTATCAAGCCATAAAAACCACATATCTCATGTAGAAATATATGCTGTTAGGAATCAACACCCTGTCCCAACACAGTTGTGCCAGTGTCCATCCGTTCAACATCTTGGATCAACATATAGGCCTTGAGCCTATCTTGTGCCAACAGAAAAAACAGTGCGTGCACAGCAACAGCTGACTTGCAACAGAGACATCAACAGGCTGCCTTGTAATTTTACATATATATATATACACATATATATACATATATATATACACATATATATATATATACATATATATATATATATATATGTAGCTGTATGTGGTTAGTTTGAAGATGTTATGCTTGGAATATAGTTTGAACTACCTGCAAGTTCTTTTGTGTATGTGTACAACCCTTCTTGTTGAGTATATCATTTATGATCAGTCCTGATGAGCCTTCATCGTTGGCACCATGCAGCTACCAGTGCTGGCGAAGTATTCAAGTGCAAATTGCCAATGAACTTCCACCTCAGGTGGCCATACCCAAGTGACCTTGGGGAAAACAACAAGTCATCTTATGTCATATTATGTTTGGTTTACAAACAGCCAGTCATCTTTCCTGTATGGTCTTAGGGTAGTTAGTGGGTGTAATACATATATATATATATTTAAAAGAAACTTGTGGAGATGGTATATGACAAAACAACACAATGAATTCAAGTTAAAATGGCCAAACCACCATCTCAGCGGATGCAGGCCCATCTTTGGGAACCACCAAAACAGTGTTGTCGGCATCGTTCCGAATGCGGTCTGCATGCTCCATGAAATAGCTATTGAGAAAGTCCTTCAGGGTTCCCAATGATGAGATGTCCTATGTCAGGTTTAAGAACACCCCTAAACAATAACCCTTATGTTTTCAAATGTGTTTGTCCTCCAAAATGAGGCGTTGTACTGATGGTGGTCCAGACATGATCCCCGCAGCTGAACCAAGGTATATAGCACAACGGCCCCGGCACAATCGCGCAAGGGGGCTGACCAAAAAAATTGTCTGCGGGTCATGGGCAGGACATAAACCCATGAACTCTTGGTCAAAAAAAAATGGTGCACCCAACATAAAAAATAGCACCTGGTAATATCATATTCTAATATCTATAGGGCGAGTATTCCAATAATGGTTAATTAAGGGAATTAAATGGGTTTCCTTATCGTTCCAGGCATGCAGTGGCATGTTCCAAACAAATATGCATAACACCAAGCACGCAGGATGCACCAAGAATCGTTTCATCCCCAAAGCTAAGGTCAATCCCAATGATTTATCTAATCGTGACCCCCATCATATTGTTTAAAAACATAAGATTGTCGACCGCACTGCAAGGCTGTGGGGGGTAGGCGAACCTCCCCACTTCTTCAAAGGTCCAACTGGCTTCTGAGAAGCGCCACATGGCACACTGGGTTCCTCCCTTCGAGCCCGTTTCTGGGCATCCCTGTGTAAGGCTATTGCACGTTTCATCCTGGTGTGTCGTATTTGCCAATATATTAGATATTTGGATGACATCATGGTGAATTGAGAGCATTTGGGGGTTGAGACACACCAGGATGATCCATCAACAAAGTCAACCCATAGTGTACCCTTATCACAAAGCATATGTACGAATGAATTCATAGTGAGATAGTTTTGCGATGTTTGGTTGAACATCACAATATCATGCGCAATGCGCTGTCAGAGCAAGAATGGCAGAAAACCTGCCCTTTCCGACAAACTTTCCGACAAAACATAGCCCATTCCGACAAACGACCTTGAAATTAAGCTTTTACGGAGATGACCTTGTATTTTAGGTACATTGCCGTTTTTTACTTATTTGAGGCCACAGAGCCTCAGGGAATGTTCCTGGAATTTTCAACGGAAAACAATGCGTAAGAAACTGGTTGGATTCGATGTTCCAAGGCATTCATCTTAGCAACCTTGGTATCATTTGGTATCCCACGCGTGCTGGATATACTTCCCAACTCTTCTGGCTTGTATTCTATAGTTTTTCTGCCTAAAAATCAAGTCTTGTTGCTAAATGTCTTACATGTCTGCCTTACTGTCATGGCCAGGAACGCCAATGCGGGACTCCGGGATTTGCTGACGCAATGTTTGGCAGCACTTGGCGCATCAGCTCTTCGAAGTCACAGCCGGGTTGATCTAGTTACGTCATGTTACGTCCACATTGTAGCCATGTGTTTTAGGCAACCAAAAACATTTAGGTTGTTACGCGGGTTTGCGCATGTTTCAACATTTCGTCCACCACAGGAGTTTGTGACCTTCACGTCTTAGGCATTTTGCTGGGGTGTGTGTTGTGTTTTTCTTTTGTCTCCAAACATGTTTTTGACTTTGGGTTCACCTAGTTAAGAACATCAGCAAGTTCCCCACTTGACAGGTGACGGTTGTTAGATTTTATGTCAGCTGTCCCGCCCACCTCCTCCGCCTCCTCCACCGCCGGACCTCAACTGCAAGCTCGTGATCGCAGTGGTCCCCTCCAGACCCGAACAGGAAGCTCAGGATCAGAGTGATCCAGCGCTAGATCGTAGTGTTCAGTGTTCCCCTCCGGACCTGTAGCTGTGGGTTTGTACTAGGGCATGGAACTTTTCCGCTTCCCTCGACTTATCTCTTGTCCCCTTCTTGTCCACTTCCCCAACTGAAGAGAATGTCAGAGAGAATGCCAGATATGTCAGAATAGATGTCAGATAGAATGCCAGAATAGGTGTCGGATGCAATATTGGGTAAAACGTCAGAATATATGTCAACATATATGTCAGAACATATGCCTTGAAATGCCATGGTTGGGATCACTCGAAGTAACGTATTTTGTTTCAAAGCAAGGTGCCAAACAAATCTACCGATTTCAATTTGAAAGCTTAGTTTTCCATAGTTTCCGCAAAAGTCCATAAACATATGAATTGGGTTCCTATCAAACTCGGAGAGGTTTGTCCAAACTCAGAGAGGTGTGTCAAATTCCTGCTACCTCCACACAAATTGTATGCCAGAATCCAGCGGTTTGACACCTTATTTCCTCCTTATTCCATGGCCATAGATTGGCAACCCATGCCATTCTCCATTTCTGGACAAACCCAAGCCATTTAATTCAATAATAATTGTTCAGCAATTCATTATTGATCATTAAATTCCAATGGAATGGCTGGATGATTGCATCATTGTTCAAAAAAAACATGTCACATTCACATTGTTTATCCAAATATGTTCCCCTTAACCAAATATCCCCATAAGCTGGTTGGTTAGACCCAATACAACCCTACTGGGAAGGCCAAATCCCTACCTTTCTGGCTTCAATTCCTATATATATCTGGTTTGGTTACATCATATCAAATTATAACTAATTATAACTGTACAGTCATATCAAGACACAATAAAACTGGTATGTTGATTGAGTATGGATTAAAACATATTAAACTGTACCATTTATACATTTTATACCATATAGCATTATCTGGTATATTAAAAAAAAAACATATTGAGTCGTATCAAACCATATTCACTCCCCATTTTGGCTGATCGACTCACAATTTTTGAGGCCCATTGATTTGTCACCTAAATTTTCTCTCCGTCTGGTCGGTCCAGGGGGTGTGCGCCACCAACGCGTCGAGTCACTCGTCGAAGTCCACTTTGCCATTTCCATCCAAGTCCACCTATGGCGCTGTGGCGATTTTACCTTGATTTTGTAAGGGGAAGCAACAGATTCTGCTGCGGATTTCATGGAGATGTCCCGGATTCACGGGATCTGATGGGCTTTCATAGGCATGTTATCTACTCAACAGAGTTATGTTCGTTCGAAGCAAATCTGTAGAGATTGGATGAGGAGATGGAAAACAACGGTTGAGGAAACATTGCTTTGCTTTGTGGGTGTGTCTGAAAATATGGGACCTGAAAATTCCATTGGCTAATGACTATTGAATGGCCATTTAGAAGGTATTACCCCATTTTCTGACAGAACCTTGTGTATCTGATATCTATTTTCACATTCTATTTGACATGTATTCTGAAATTCTATCTGACATCTGACATACAGTCTGACAGTCTATCAGACATTTGATCCCACGGAGATTCTGACATTTTATCTAGCAATCTATCTGACATTTTGTCTGGCATGAATTCTTATTGTATTGGCAGTCTACCTTGTATTCTATCTCTCACATATCATGTTTACGTTTTTATTTTTTAATCTGACATCCTAACTGGCATTTAACTGACAAACTTACATGTATTCTGACATTCTATCTCACGTTGATTTTCACATAAAAGCTGCTATAGTTTATATGACATATACTCTGAGCAGTCATCTGTCATTTTTCTGGAATTCTTAACATTCCATCTGGCATTCTATCTGACAAATATTCTGATAGTCTACCTGTTACCTGGCACAGTGTTCGGGTCTGGCAGGAGCCAAAGAGCTTGCGAGCTCGCCATTGGCTTCAGGTTTTCAAATCTACCCTCACCTGGCAGGTGGGGAACATCTAAGTCTAACGTTTTTTTCTCTGTATCTTCAAATCTGTGGATATTTATTCCAGGAACAACTTTATTAAACTTATTTCTCCATTGAACATGCTGGATCAGAAAGGTCTTTGGTAAAAGCCACTGGCACCCAAAACCTTCACTCTCTTTGACTTTGACACTTTTTTTTCAGGATCTTTGCAGTGGAAACAACTCTTACAACCCATCAGAACCACACAAAAAAGGTTATCAACCATCATTAATCATTCCATCATCAGGAGGAAGAACGTTTTTCCCGTTTAGAGTCTTATACGCATCATGACCCTCAGCTGCGGATCGTATTTCAAGTCGGAATAAACTTACTGGTGCTTAGTAGGGAATGAGGGAATGATCCACAATAACTATCAGTAATCATCTCATTCCCCCATTCCCATCCATTCCCTACTAAGCACCAGTAAGTAAATTATTACAACTCTTTTAAAGCAAACCAGCTGATCCGCGATCCGCCATGTGATTCGTATGAAACCTGTCAGGAGTCTAAGTGGAGAGGGTTGCAGCAGCTAGTCAAGAGAAAAAAAACTTTTGTCCTGGTGTTATCCATCATTAACCATTGTTAACCATGATTAACTACATCCCATTATACTTATAACCAGCACCTTACGCTGCCACCAGCCTCTCCAATCATGGTTTTTGCCGCGCCCGGAGCTGACTCGATCTCCTAACGGTGAGGAGAAACTTAGATACCCTGCATTGATTCATTTATTTCATCACGAAACCATGGGGTTTTGTTGGATGGCTTTAAGGCTTTACTATTTTATTCATCTATTCAATTCTAATCCTCCAAATCCAAATCCCCATCTTAGATCTAGTCATTTGAATCAATTCTAGTCATCTAAAACTGCATTGATTCATCAGGAGATTCTGGGACTTCAATGTGCCCAACTACCATGGGGGTTGGAATCGGTTGGAAGAATACTTTTCTTTGAAATCTTAGTTGGGGCTATGGTAAGTTGTTGATAAGTATCAACATGGCAAACACATCACTTAACAATGCACTCATCTACTCAACCTTTTGTGGAGCATCGTCGCAACATGTCGCAACTATGGCTGATCTGGAGGGTTCTTAAAACGGAGGTACCCCAAGTCACCATGGGTTTCAATACCAGAACGGCCATCCATGACTTGGATAACTTGGGGCCCATGGATTGGAAAGCTCCATATGTCTGAAACTGCTCAGCCAGCTTTGAAAGTTCTTGGTGGAACATTGACATATGACAGGATTCTAAACCTAGCTGGGATGTATTAAGCCTATGAAAAAAAAAAAACATCTGTGCTTGAAACCACCAACCACGAGCCAATTCTATAATATGGCTAAAAAAACACACATAGCCAAGGGATGTGGCAATGCCAGGACCGGGATAGAACGAATAAAACTGGACAAAACAACAATGATGTCATTGCACAAAAAAAAAAGAACAGGGATCGGTAATCGGTTTTGTATACAACTACCCTCTGGTAATTTAACATAGCTATTGAAAATGACCATTTATAGTGGATTTTCCCATTGAACATGGTGATTTTCCATGGTTATGTTAGTTTACCGGAGGGTATGCACCCCAGAATGGTTTTGAAAACTGAGGGAGTTTTAGGGGTGTGTCCTTATTTCCATTGTTGAGGATGATTTCACCTGAAACGTTGGTGCATCATCTGATATCTGGTTTAACTCTGGTGTCAAGCTAAATCATCCTAGATGTGTTAATAATTGAAAATTTCTAGTTAAATTTGGTGTATGGTTAATTTCTAGTTAAACTCAATGAGCCTTTTGTTAAATCATCTGATGTTTATTGAAAAAACAGACCAGCGGGTGTGCGTGAAGATGTACCTCTAAAATTCCAATGATCATTCAAAAATCATCAACTTTCTTATCGAACACAGAAGTATCTTATTTTTAGTATCTCGTATTCACAATTTCACAGAAGCATAGAGTATCTGGAAATTCATGGCTCGAGAGCTTGACCCAGGCTCCTGAATGGCTTCCTGCTCCAGAAGCGTTTCCAACCTGAATGGCGAGTCATGGATTTTTTTGACGTGGAGATTTCAGAGGTAGGTCACATACAGGTACCCTCTGGTAAACATACAAAAAACTATGGAAAATCACCATTTTTCATGGGAAAATTCACTATTTCTATGGTGATTTTCCATAGTTCTGTTAAATTACCAGAAGGTAAATCGATTCTACTTTCATGGGTTTCCGGAAAACGCTCTCTCGGATTGCCAGTCGGTGCTTCGTTCACTGGAACTTGACGTGTCGAGTATAGATTGTGATTGATTTACCACAGAATCCAAGTTTGGTTGTGATTCAATGGCATTTTATAGTGATTCAATGGCACTTTATAGTGATTTAAAGGGATTTTATAGTGATTTAATGGGATTTTATAGTGATTTAATGGGATATTAATGGGATATACCCTCTGGTAAACAAACAAAAAGCTATTGAAAACTGTCATTTAGTTCGTTGATTTACCCATTTAAACTGGTGATTTTCCATAGTTTTGTGTATGTTTACCAGGGGGTTAGGCAAACAATCCAAGATGCAGCGGTTTGATTCCAGGGCCCTTGGCCCCATTTGGATCTGGCAGTTTCCGTTTCCCCAAAATCTCATGGTGCTCTGACAATCAACATCCCCGTAGAACCGCTGCTTGCATTCCCATGTCTGAACAACCCCCATATTGTTGGTGAAATATACTATAAAATGATCCATCATATCAATTAAATCCCACCATATCCCACTATACATTCCATAACATATCATTGTTTCGCATGTTGTCGGATATTTTGGGAATCACTTGTCATATTATCACACATTCCAAACCATGGATCCTAACTCTCTTGGTTTTGTTGGAGAAATATCCATTACTGAATCCGTGCTCGTGCCAAAACCTGGGGAAAATAAAAATACGTTCTACGAATTTAAAGACGAGTTTACTAACTTCAGGTGTACTAATATATATATATATATAGATACAATATAATATAATATATGAAACAAAACATATAATGTTTATTAATATATACAAATATTTAAAAAATATATATATAGAATATAACCATGCATCAGAACTAAATATGGATTTGTCCAATAATATGAGGATAGATTTTTTTCGTGCATGGCCGTGGCCGTGGCCGGGTGGCCGTGGCCGGGTGGCCGTGGCCGGGCGGCCACGCGGGTGGCCGTGGCCGGGTGGCCGGGTGGCCGTGGCCGGGTGGCCGTGGCCGGGTGGCCGTGGCTGTGGCCGGGGCGATGGGGCGGATGGCCGGGTGGCCGGATGGCCGGATGGCCGGGTGGCCGGATGGCCGCCTGGCTGGGTGGGCAGGTGGGCAGGTGGGCGGGTGGGCGGGTGTGGCCGGGTGTGGCCGGGTGGCCGTGGCCGTGGCCGGATGGCTGGTTGGCTGGTTGGCCGGGATTTGTGGGTGGGTGGCGGTGGGGGGGAGGAGCGTTTTTAGAAGATGATTGTAATTTGCTTACTGCTGATTTCAAACAATATCAAGCAGCGTTTTGCTGTCCCGTATGTGGCGCAAGATTGCTTGAACAAATTTACCATATATGTCTCAACCAGAAACATCGATTTGTGTGCTAATTCCTACCCACATGTATAAACTCATTCCCCTTTAAGACAACACGATCACTCCATGCAGTTCAGCAGTTAAGTTCTTGCCTCTGTTGTCAAAGCTCTATTTGACAATCGCCTTCATTATCACATGGAATAGCCACAGGAAGCCAGCAGCAGTAGCATTTCTTTCACGGGAGGAGGAGATGGATGAAGTGAACAAAAGGTGTACACCAGCAAATGACGGCGAAGACAAGCACTTGACACGAGATGCATCATGGAATAGGAAACAACTTGTTAAACAAGGTGCCGGGCATCTGAGAGGCCCGCGATTGCCGTCACTTTTCAAACATTTTCTAGGGGGGAATTGAAAAGGCTCAAAAACGAAACTTTAGTATCATCAGCAATATGAACATCATCATCATCATCACCACCATCATCAGCATACGGTGAGAACATACAGCAGCGTAGAATGACGCATGTGTAGAAGTGCAAGAGTACCTACAGCGTAGCATGACGTATGTGTGGAAGTGCAAGAGTACCTACAGCGTAGCATGACGTATGTGTGGAAGTGCAACAGAACCTACAGCGTAGCATGACGCATGTGTAGAAGTGCAAGAGTACCTACAGCGTAGCCTGACACATGTGTGGAAGTACAAAAAAAAACCTACAGCAGCGTAGCATGACGCATGTGTAGAAGCGCAAGAGTACCCACAGCGTAGCATGACACATGTGTGGAAGTGCAAGAGTACCTACAGCGTAGCATGAGGTATGTGTGGAAGTGCAAGAGTACCTACAGCGTAGCATGAGGTATGTGTGGAAGTGCAAAAGAATCTACAGCAGCGTAGTAGCATTACACATGTGTGGAAGTGCAAGAGAATCTACAGCAGCGTAGCATGACACATGTATGGTGCAAGACTACCTACAGCGTAGCATGAGGTATGTGTGGAAGTGCAAGAGAATCTACAGCAGCGTAGCATGACACATGTATGGAAGTGCAAGACTACCTACAGCGTAGCATGACGTGTGGAAGTGGAAAAGAACCTACAGCGTAGCATGACGCATGTGTAGATGTGCAAGAGAACCTACAGCGTAGCATGACGTATGTGTGGAAGCGCAAGAGAGCCTACAGCAGCGTAACATGACACCTGTGTGGAAGTGCAAGAGTACCTATAGCGTAGCATGAGGTATGTGTGGAAGTGCAAGAGAATCTACAGCAGCGTAGTAGCATGACACATGTGCGAAGTGCAAGAGGACCTACAGCGTAACATGACACATGTGTGGAAGTGCAAGAGCACCTACAGCGTAGCATGAGGTATGTGTGGAAGTGCAAGAGAATCTACAGCAGCGTAGCATGACACATGTATGGAAGTGCAAGAGTACCTACAGCGTAGCATGACGTATGTGTGGAAGTGCAAGAGAATCTACAGCGTAGCATGACGTATGTGTGGACGTGGAAAAGAACCTACAGCGTAGCATGGCGCATGTGTAGAAGTGCAAAAGTACCTACAGCGTAGCATGACGCATGTGTGGAAGCGCAAAAGAACCTACAGCGTAGCATGACGCGTGCGTGTGGAAGTGCCAAAGAGTTTACAGAAGCGTAGCAGACGTAAGTGTGGATGTGAATGAAATGCAAGAGAGCGTACAGATATGTTGCATCACATATGTGTGGAAGTGTATATGACGTTATTATACCACCCCACCCCCTGCACCCCACCCCACCCCCACACACAATGTTATTTTCATAGTAGAAGGCAAAATATGACAACAGTCGCGAGCCTCTCAGATGCCAGGCACCTTAAACAAGTGGCAAGAAACGATCAGAATGTCATATCACAGAAAACTTGTAAATATCATCAATAGAAATTAAAAGGGCAGATAGCCACGGTAGTTGACACCTGCTTGTGACTGTTGGATGCTCAAACTGCTTGGGCCCTGAAAACCTAAAAAGAATTTTGGCACTGTGCGCCCTGCAGAGCCAATGAAACATCTGAATAATTATTATCTCTCATCGACATCACCATCATCACCACCACCATCATCATCATCATCATCACTACCAGTAGCATTACCGTGGAAATTCAGCTGAAAGTGAAGATCTCGGAGGTGCATTCACTTGCGTTCTTTTTTTTGGGGTGGTAAAATAGCTATTGGCAGCAAAAATGAACGTTAATTCCTTGCAAACATGATTTAGAACAGTGACACCTGGTTATACGTGTTCCATGTCAAAATCCACCACAACCATAAGGTTGAGCGCATGAGAGAAGTAACATCAAGAGCGTGTTGCGTGGTTGCTTGAGAACATCGAGGGCGTAGCATCAAGAGCGTGTGCCATGCTGCTTGAGATAGTTAAGCGCGTAGCACCAAGAGCCTGCAAGTTGCTTGAGAAATTTGGGATTGAGGGCCCGAAAGGGTTAGCACCAAGAGCGTGTTGTAAGTTGCAGGAGAAAGTTGAAAGTGTGGGATCAAGAGTGTGTTGCCAGTCGCCTGAGAAGTTCAAAGAGTAGCAGGAAGAGTGCGTTGCAAGTTGCTTGAAAAGGTTCAGCGCATAGCATCAAGAGCATGTTGCAAAGCTGCCTGGGAAAGAAAAGAGCATAGCACCAGGCACCATGCAGGAGCGTGTCGCAAGTTGTTCGAAAAAGTTAAGAAGCTCAAAACAATTACAGTAATTCCATCAAAAACACAGGAAACAGGTGGCCGGCTGGCGGGTGGCCGGATGGCCGGGTGTGGCCGTGTGGCCGTGTGGCCGTGTGGCCGTGTGGCCATGTGGCCATGTGGCCGTGTGGCCGTGGTCGTGTGGCCGTGGTCGGGTGGCCGTGGCCGTGGCCGTGGCCGTGGCCGCGTGGCCGCGTGGCCGCGTGGCCGGGTGGCCGGGTGGCCGTGGTCGTGGTCGTGGCCGTGGCCGGGTGGCCGGGTGGCCGGGTGGCCGGGTGGCCGGGTGGCTGTGGCCGTGGCCGTGGCCGGGCCGTGGCCGTGGCCGGGATGGCCGGCAACTAAAAAAAGCTATTGTGCAATAATATAGGGTCAAAAAAAACAAGATCCAAACAGCCCGATCCCATACATGGTCCAACAGCTCTTGACTCATGCCCATCCCAATACTGGCAGGTTGATAGATTTCCTTTTCATATGGGTTAGTTCATAATCCCCAATTAATTTAACCCAAGTAAGTTTATGGCATTGGGTTGCCCACACTTTCCATTATAGACCATTAATATCCATTAATATTAACCATTAACCTGCGCTGGAGTTGGTGCTGCAGGTGTATTGGTCAATGCTGCAGATGTGACTGCAGTTATGGCCCAACTAACAGTTGTAAATGGAATTATAATTATAATTTTACATAATTGTACATATATATATATAAGCTTAGTGATAGGAGAGAGTTCATCCCACTTTATATTCCCATTTATAACTGTTAGTTGGGTCATCTGCAAATTCTGTTGCCTTGTGTTGGGCTCACGGGGGCTCCTGTTGGTGTCCCAACCGTGGACCTCTGAAGATCCTCTGAAGCCACCCCAACTGAGCAGTGTTCAAAACCCCGACTGTGTCATCCCTATTGGATTTTTATAACCCCCAACTGGTTGGTGGTTGACCCCTCTGAAAAATATTATATAGTCAGTTGGGATGATTACATTCCCAATATATGGAAAAATAAAAAATGTTCCCAACCACCAACCAGCCAATATATGAAGGGTAGTATAATCCCCAAACGGATTTCATCACCGGGGCTTTAGCAGCCACTGCTCAAATGAATCGTATCACTTCCCAGGTCCTCCAGGTCCTAACTCCGGAAGCCGCGGCACTCGGAGTGGGAGATGGAGCCGTTGTCGTTGCGATCGAAGTGTTTGAAAGCGTTCCAACAGACCTGGCATGCAGGCCAGGAATCACACCCAAAATGCTGAATTTATCTTGGAAAATGCTGAGTTTACTAGGGAAAATAGGTCCATAGGTGATTTAACCGGAAGAAAATGAGGATTTACTGGAGATATCAAAGGATTCAAGCCTCAAGAATCACAGGGAGTAATCATCGATGTAGGATGATTTAACCATATTTCATCATCAAAACTTAGTAACATCATCCACCTATTCAACTAATGAACCCAGTGCATCCCATTTTTTTGAAGGAGTATGAGAATAACTCAGCTGCCAACCATGAAACACATGTATTTTTTGAGCCGGCGAAGTGCAATTTCCAACCAGGATCCCCGTATTGTTGATGTTTCAATACCACATTCTTGATAGCAAAATCCATTATTTCTGGGCAAATGTTTCACTAACCTGAATTAAGGCCATTTGGGGATGATTCCCCTTACTAACCATGATTCCAGTGAGGTCGTAGTGAGGTCGCTGTAATTTACCCAGAATCTATATGTGTTTTGTTGCTTCATATCCCCCATCTAATACCTTGATCAATGCCCCATTTCGATACTGAAAAATATTCTAAAACCTATGAAAAAATATCATGAACTTTCACGAATTCTTGCAGTGAATTGGCCCTTAACAGTAAGAAACTTGATTATAGCTCCTGTCACTAGTTGGTTATATATATATATATCATGAAACAAGCCAGTTACAACTGATAAGGCCTATAATCTACCATTGTCAACCACGATCAACCAGTAGCAGCCAATATCAACCATTCTCAACAATTCATAGCTACTAATCTCACATATTTCATAGTGGGGTTATAGCACTAACTAGAACATATTCAAACTATGTATGGAAAACTCAAGAAATTACAAAATCTATACAAAACCTATATAATATACAACCTATATACAACCTATATAAAAAACCTATATAAAAACCTATATAAAACCTATATAAAACCTATATAAAACCTATATAAAAACCTATCATGTTCACCCACCTCCTCGCAGAGGTCAGTGCGAGCATCGATGGCGGCAGCCACAAACTCGGAGTAGACCACATGGCCTCCCACGGTGATGCCATCAAACATTGGTCATTCAGCCATGGTTAATAATGGTTAATAATTGGTGAATAATGGTTAATAATGGTTAATAATGGTTATAATAATGGTTATAATAATGGTTAATAATGGTGAATAATGGTGAATAATGGTTAATAATGGTTAATAATGGTTAATAATGGTTATAATAATGGTTAATAATGGTTAATAATGGTTATAATAATGGTTAATAATGGTTAATAATGGTGAATAATGGTTAATAATGGTTATAATAATGGTTATAATAATGGTTAATAATGGTTAATAATGGTGAATAATGGTTAATAATGATTAATAATGGTTATAATAATGGTTATAATAATGGTTAATAATGGTTAATAATGGTTAATAATGGTTATAATAATGGTTAATAATGGTTAATAATGGTTAATAATGGTTAACCATGAGTTTCAAACATTGGTTTCTTCAATCAGGATGGTGATCAATCCAAAGAAACATGGATTTAATCATGTTTATCACCATGGTGATGTTTCTTTGATTTAGCCATCAATGAGGATGAAACAGCCATGGTGATGAAACATGATTAAACCCATCAAACATCATGATTTGACCAAAGGCGGGAGTTAAGCATCATTTTTTTTTGTCGTGTGCATCTTGAAGAAAGGCACTAGTTTACTCCGTCTGAAGTGTGCTATATATGTACCAGCTTCTAATGTATCAGCCGGACAGTTGGCCAGAGTCCTGACATATCCTAACTATTTCACCATTATTCAGCTTCTATCAACAATACTATATTCATCTATATATCATTGATAAATGTTTTGGGAAAATAAACGACCAATGTGTGTTGCTAAACCAATCTTTGAGCAGCTGGCCTTTGCCCGTGATGTCTATCGCATCCAATAGGGATCGAGCATCCTGGCAGGATGGAAGCTTTTCTGGTTGGGTTTTCTTCGGAAAACCTACCTGGAACCCCCAAAAATAAGATTACCATGAGTTTACATGAATTTGACCTGTCGAAATCCGTTTCTACCTTTTTGATTCGTTTTATGGCTTTTTCATGTTTTTTCCGGTTTACAGCTTAAATGCTCCCTTCATCCAATTCAATGGAACCGGGAAATATGTCCGCCATTCAAGCAAGGCTATAGGTAGTGTGCTAAAGCTAATCGCCATATGCCATAACCCCAGGTAGGGTAGGGCTGACATCCCAGCCACTTCTGGCAAATTTTGGCGTTGTTTGTGGTTTGTTGTGATTGGATTTTAAATCCAAATGTACCCGATTATGTTTGGTTGTCAAAGATTAAAAGTGTCTCCCAATTCCAAAAGACTATAACATCATCAGGTCCTATCATGGGGTCTACGAGTCCCCCCTCCTAAGTACCACCCACCAGAATTAAAAAATAAAGGCTTATTAACGCCGGATTGAGGCCTTGTTAAATCCTTATTGAGGCACTAAGAAGGACATCCAAAAAAAAGCTAGAAATAAGGCTGGAAGAAGGACATGTTTCGTATATTTTTCTTTGATTCGTGGTTGACAAGAGAGAATGTGTCATTTCAACCTTCACCCCTTACCCATAGGATCCATGGTGCTGCTATATATGGCAACATGGATCCCATCCATATACCCCAGTCATGTCAGCATTTTTCTACCAGAAAACCATGGATCCTACGGGTTAGAAACAACCCTAAAAAACCACCAAAAAAAACACATATTCCAGCGACCGCCAGGGCTTCGGCCTTCGGGTTTTTTTTGTGTCCACAAAATGACTAGTCGTCACCAGGTCACCAGGTGTCTCCACACATCCCCAGAGTTGGTTACCCTCTGGTAAACTAACAGATTCCTATTGATTTAATGGGATTTTATAGTGATTCAATGGGATATTAATGGGATATTAATGGGATATTAATGGGATATACCCTCTGGTAAACGGTTACAAAAAGCCATTGAACATGGCAATAGAAATAGTTGATTTACCCAGCTATAAAATGGTGGATCTTTCCACAGTTATGTGGCTACGTTTACCAGAGGGTAAATCCAATCCTCTAACGCCAAAAACCACGCCTTTTCTCCCCAAAACCGCCATGTCTTTTTGCAAAGAAAATGGTGAAATTGGTTATCAATCTCCAACCGGCCCAAAACCATCAAATATTGGTTATCCCTAGAAAAACTCGATGGTTTGGGTTTGGTTTTCTAGGGATAACCATCATAACCATGACGAGCCCCAGGGACTTCCCTCCAGGTCCCGTCCCGGTCCCGGTCGAAGGCCTCGGGTACCTGGTCCAAGTGGTCCTTCAGAGCTTCGTAAAGCTCCTCCATCGTCACTTTGCCATCCTGTAAGGCCGAAAGTTGGTTTCGAAGCAGGGTAACTCAGACTGATGGTGGCTATATTTATACTGAAATGGGCTTGATCAACCAATGGAAAGAACTGTGGGGGCCACATCTTGCGGGTTTAACCTCTGGTAATCTAACGTAGCCATTGGAAATGGCTCTTTCCGATCGGTAAATCCTTCAAACTTCAAACATGGGTGATGTTCCTTGGCTAGGTTAAAATACCTCAAGGAAACACATGATGAGACGCCTGCAAGCGTAGAACTCTTGCCTATGTTCCAACAAACTTTTAGAAACACACAATTTTCATCCAGTAACTTTGGAAGGAGTTTCATGTATGTTTATATAAGTGGTTCTACAAGTTTGGAGAAAATGCACTTGTATATATTATATCATATCATATTATATTATATTATACTATATTATATTATATTTTATATTATATTATATATTATACTATATATTATTATATTTTATATTATATTATATTATATTATATGATATTATATTATATGATATTATATTATATTATTTTATATTATATATTGTATTATATTATACTATATTATATTATATTATATGATATATTATATTATATTATATTTTATTATATATTATATTATATTATATTATATTATATTATATTGTATTATAGTAATATATATATAATGTATATATAAATCATTTAATCAATGTTTGTTGGGATTTGCTTGGGAGAATCTACAATAAACCAACAAGACTGGTGATTTTTGTGTAACTCAACCGAATCAACGTCAACCAAACCCATCAAAAACCCAAGCAAATCATCATTAAATCCCATACAAATCACTGTAAATCACATTAAAAAAAACAAATCACCATCAAATCCAATAAACAGAACCCATCCACTTGCTTGAAAATGCCATGAAAATCACCAAGTAAAATCCCATCAAAATCCCCGAAAAATCCACCTGGGATGGCCTTGGAGGCCGTGGCTCCTGATCGCTGTCGATCTCGCTGAAGACCTCCCGCAGCATCTGGATCTTCTCGTGACTCATCTGAGAGGCGATGACCTCAGAAGTTCACCCAAAAAACAGCGGGGATTCTTTGAAGTAAAGGCTTATTTAATTTAATGTTATCAACTATATATATATATATATAATATTAATGTTACCTAATCTCAAATCTTTGTTAATATCTATAGATATACTTTGAACTATAGATATTAAAGGCATATTTAATTTAATATCTATAGTCTATAATCTCAAATCTCTGACTATATATATGTTAATATGATATCAATATATTGCTAATTTCTATTAATATCAACTATATATATAATGATATATACTCATGGGACGTGAAAGTCAGTGCATATGTGGAACCAAGGTAAAAACTGCATGGGACGCCGCGCATTCAGGAAGTCAAACAAGTCAATGCAACTAGGTCTAAAACACCATGGGACGCACTATGTAGAAGTGTTATTTTTAGATCCCTGGCAGTGCACTTTTGTATTGCCAAATTTTCCAAATCCCCATCAGGACGCGTGTGCACAGTTATGTCTTAAAAATATATGCCAAATTTTCCAAATCCCAATCAGGACGCGTCTCCACACACATGAATCTCAAATATGTCTGAATAATAATCTGAAGGAATGTTTCTGGTGGCTTTCCCGAAGGAATTTGGTAAGGAATGGAAGACTTCGGGATTCGAATGTTGCTAAGTGAATGTACAGTTGCAAATCTCATCCACGTTCTCTGCCCTGTGGTACGGCTATCTTTTTTCCGCTCATTTGCTCTTCGGAACAAACTGCAACGACCTCATCTTGCCATAGGCCTGCAGGAAATCAATCCTCTGCTTCTTGGTTTTACTAGCAGACCAAGAAGCAGCAGCAGCAGACCAAGCAGCAGACCATTGCAAAGCCTTTCCAAAACCTCTCCGGGCTGGGTTTTGACTGGCTGCAATTTTAACGAGGTCCGAACGAGGTGCAAACGAGGTCCAAACGAGGTCCGAAATCAGATTTTGGGAGACTGACCCCCTAAGTCTCCTGACAAACTCTTTGGTAGCCACACGCTTTTGCGTTCTTTTCAGAACAGTTAGACTCAAGAGCTTTCAGCGGTGGCTTGGCAAACAAGTATACAATTGCCACGACTTTCATCTTTGGGAGTATAGTGGGTAAACCCGAAAAGATATGACAGGAAAGCGTCGTGTGCCTATGCGAAGTGCCAAAAAATACATCAGTAAGTTAAAGTGATAGGCGCTGCCCATGCGGGCCTTTCGCCATAGGCACTTGTTATAACATCGACCCAGTATTCGTCGGTGTTTGTATGAATCTTGCACAACAGAGCGAGCCACAAGTGATGTACGAAACTCCCAAAACACAAGGGAATAGCTACAACCATCTGCATGGTATCCATGAAAAACTCACGATAAACCATCAATTGGAGAAAACACAAACATGCTAAACACCAACTGGACGCAACATCGCACCGACTTCCAGAAATTTCTCCCCCACCTAGGACGCACATTTCATTGAAACGCTTTGACTTCCACAACTAGGCGTACATAATGTATTGATGTGGCATCTTTTTGATGCCACAAAAAGCTTGGGATTTTGTGGGAATCTACAGTTGATATGTGTGATTGATGCATGACTCGGGTATGTCCCACATCTAAGCGGGCTCTAATTTGGTGACGACGTACTAACTGGGATGCACACCCCCACTTGTATCCACTTCCGTTGTCCCACTGCCCAAGTGGCTGCCAGCGCAGTTCGCTTGAAGCGCGACTGCCCCGCAAAGTGGCGCAGGTTCTGCAGGACTGTCCTAGGACGTGGAAGGAATCTGGGTCTGAAATACCCCAAAGCTAGGATTAAAATTGATGTCTTTAGTTCCTATTCAATTGAAAGGTATTCCCCAAAGATTTCCGAGATCTGTCCGAATGTGGATTCAGGAATGGGACTTTTAGTGAAACGTATGGGGAGAGTGGGTTCCTCTACAGGCAAAACTATGGGTATAAAGATGTGTAATGGGGAAATAGTGAGGATATGGATAGTTAAGCAAGAATATGAG
The DNA here is from genome assembly GCA_947184155.2 of Cladocopium goreaui. Lineage (NCBI taxonomy): Eukaryota > Dinophyceae > Suessiales > Symbiodiniaceae > Cladocopium > Cladocopium goreaui. The sequence continues at coordinate 651,452 of CAMXCT020000025.1, forward strand.
TTTTTTTGGGTTCTCTCTAAAAATTGGTTCAAATTTGCTCACAAGAATTCCCTTATATTTAAGTACAAAAAGACGTCTGGTTGGTGGTTTGAAACCATCCCACATATGCTTTTTCAAACAACACGTGTTTCCACACCACCAGTGAAGATGGGATTATTGTAAGTTAAAGTTATATTCACAGTTATATCCACAACATCTATGACGTTATATCCACAGCTTAAATTTTATCCACATCCCCTTGGTTGTTCATAAACGTTGATGGGTTTTTCCTACCATATATTGGTTGATCAAATATCGGGATGGGTCAAAGTGTGAAAAAACCTGGGGAACCACAGATTTCAGGAATATATTTTTTAGTAACGATCCAATAATTGGGGTACTCCATTTCATTGCCAATCTTAGATACCCTGCAAAAAATGACAAATTCTTTGCTGGTTAGTAGATATATATAGATATTCCCATTGATACCAAAAGACTAAAGGATTAAAGTATCCATCTAAGATTGACCTAGATTTTGACCCATAAGCATATGCTTCAAGGTGGTGCCCCAGTTCGTGAACGCTAAGTTAGTTTATAACCAACTCCAATTTCACTATGGTTTATGGTAGATATAACGAACTAGTTTCCATGGGCTGAATCTAGACCAACTTAGCTAACGAACTGGGGCACCACATTGTTGTAACCCATGACGGATCCATGGTTTTCTGTATATATGCTAACATGACCGGGGTATATTGATCTGGGTAAATTATAATATTTCACTAACCTGAATTAAGGCCATTTGGGGATGATTTCCCTTACTAACCATGATTTCCAGTGAGGTCGCAGTGAGGTCGTTATAATTTACCCAGATATATAGCAGCACCGTGAATGGATCCGTCATGGGCACCATAAACGCCCAGGAGCTCCCCCTCCACCATTCTGAAGTTCAAGGTCGTCCCAGACGTTCGTCGCAAGGGAACCTGTTTTAGCGGAACCTAAGAACCGAAGACGACTTCGGGGGTTGTCCAGTTGCATTAGTGACATTAATGTTGAACATATAAACATTGATATACCATGATATACCCATGATATACCCATGATATACCCATTTCTATATGCATATCATGGGTATATCATGGTATATCAATGGGATTATATCATATAGTATCTGTATATTGACCTCTTTCTATAGCCATTTTAATTATACACAAATCATGCCAACAATGGGATTTTGGGGCACAGAAATGCATAGGTCAATGCGTTTATGAGCAACTGAGGGTGAGTTTCCACTTCATGTTACAGGGGGGTTTCCATAAATGATGGTAACCCAAAATAGTTGGTTTATACTGGAAAATCCAATGAAACAGGAATAAACAGGATGATAACTCATGGCCAATCTTAGATACCCCGCAAAAAACATAAATTCTGATCTGGTTAGTTAGTAGATAATCCAATACCAAAAGACTAAAGGATTAGTTTCTACCCATCCAAAGTTGACCTAGAACTGGGGGTACCCCCATGACTTAGAAAACCCCCCATGACTTGCTTCGTCCGGCCTCCTTGGTGATCCAGTTATCTCGTAGTGCCTCTCGCACACTGGGGGTACCATCTGTGGCTAACCATGAGAGGTGCCGGAAAAAAAACAACATGGTAAGGATAGCGATATACAATTCTTAATGTCCAATGATCAACTCATCACGTTGTAGCAATAATCAATGAATCACTTGACCTGTAATAAGTATAGTGACTATATATGTGATTATACCAAACAAGGCAAACAAAACACACTCATGATAATCATCATATACATCCCGCCGGGTGCGGAATCGCGCGTGTAGGCGCATCAACATGCTGAAAAAAATGACAACCCTTTCAGTGTTTCGTGGCCTTCTGATCAGCAAAAAAATGTTCCAAAAAAATGTCATTTTTCTTGGATTTTGCAACCCTTACAACACAAATTTCGGACCTTTTTTGCCTTGCCACTTTCATTGATCATTGTGCATGTAGACCTCACTGACTAGTGATTTGATGAGTTATTATCCTCACGATATGAAAGATCGCTATCATACCAAGCATATCCAATAATGACCAACATATGAAATTAGAGGGCGATTTTTATCACCATTGGGATGAACTTTATCGTTACCGTGGTGAAAGACACTATCAACAGAAGTATGACAACCATTATAAATTATTATGATGCACTCCTCAAAACAGGTAACGAGAACACACGATATACGTTGACATCCCCACCCCACCCCATCCCCACCCCATGATCAGCGTAGCAGCAGTGGCGTGTTCAACTTCAACCGAACGTTCACATCTCCACCCCACCACATGCTCAGCGTAGCATGCGTGGCGTGTTCAAATGCTAACGAACGTGAACATCCCCACCCCACCCCACCCCATCCCCACCCCATGATCAGCGTAGCAGCAGTGGCGTGTTCAACTTCAACCGAACGTTCACATCTCCACCCCACCACATGCTCAGCGTCGCATGCGTGGCGTGTTCAAATGCTAACGAACGTTAACATCCCCACCCCACCCCACCCCATGATCAGCGTAGCAGCAGTGGCGTGTTCAACTTCAACCAAACGTTCACATCTCCACCCCACCACATGCTCAGCGTAGCATGCGTGGCGTGTTCAAATGCTAACGAACGTGAACATCCCCACCCCACCCCACCCCATCCCCACCCCATGATCAGCGTAGCAGCAGTGGCGTGTTCAACTTCAACCGAACGTTCACATCTCCACCCCACCACATGCTCAGCGTAGCATGCGTGGCGTGTTCAAATGCTAACGAACGTGAACATCCCCACCCCACCCCATGATCAGCGTAGCAGCAGTGGCGTGTTCAACTTCAACCGAACGTTCACATCTCCACCCCACCACATGGTCAGCGTAGGATGCGTGGCGTGTTGAAATGCTAACGAACGTGAACATCCCCACCCCACCCCATCCCCACCCCATGATCAGCGTAGCAGCAGTGGCGTGTTCAACTTCAACCGAACGTACACATCTCCACCCCACCACATGCTCAGCGTAGCATGCGTGGCGTCTTCAACTGCTAACGAACGTTAACATCCCCACCCCACCCCACCCCACCCCACCCCATGTTGAAAATGTGTGTAACTACACGTACGGTTTGGCACCCGTTAGCATATACATGATTTCCAGTCATCAAAAACATCACAAGTGTCATCCATCAAATCGTGAAATTCTCAAATCTTCTCCATATCTCGTGGTTCCGAGATGGCCGGGATGAGTCGCCAAAAGGTGTGGTCGCGATTGCATCTAAATGGAGTCCACCAAAAATAGGGATCCCAGGGAAGCCCGCTTTTTTGAATGGCTTGAAATTCCTCATTTTCCAATTTCAATTTACGCAGTTTCAGTTGCTGAAATCTACGCATAAAAACCACTTCTATGTTCATTTATTTTCATGCTTATATAAATCCTTTAATACTTTTTCTACCCTCAGGGAACATGTAATAACCCATAGGATCCATGTATGCTATATATGGTAACATTTACCATCAATATACCCCCTTTATGTTAGCATATATACCAGCACCATGGATCCTATGCGTAATGGATCATGTTACATGTTCCATTTTCCAGCCTTGCTGGCACTGATGCGCTGTGTGGGGTCCAAATGCAATAGCTTCGATAGCAACTCCTGGCGGCTTCGCGACCAAGGTGCCGAGAAGTGGTGCCTTTAGTGGTGCCTTTAGTGGGTCATGAGGGACCACCCAAGTCACAAAAAAGGTTTTAAATGGTTTGATTAGTAAATGAATCTAAAATGGTCTATTGAAATTGGGGTGATTTGGGGGTACGTTCATTTTAGAAACCTCCATATGGGATATGAAATCAAAACATTTGGTGATATAATCTGATAAAACTTATGTAACAATTAAAAAGCTGATATTCTTAGAAGTTAGTGGATAAACCCAAACTATAGATATGCTGATATATCTACAATAAACACTAGTTGAAAATTAAATTATCTATCTTGGCTTATAGATGTATCTACATTCTTAACAGCAGTGGAGGTTCCGGTAGCAATTGGACGCGTTCTCAAAGCCATTGGGGGCATCTTGGACGAGGTAGGCCATGCAGGCAAAGCCTAGTGAGATAGTGGCCCTGCACTCCTCCAAGTGGTTTTGACAAGACCTGTGGCGATCTTCGGAAGAGCAACGTGGGCTTCCGGGAATTTCTTGGAATCCGGCTCGAAGGCATGGTACGTCACCATCTGGGGACTGTCTGCATTTCGCTTCTGACCGAACCGCAGGAAATCGCTTGGGCTCGGAAGTATTTCATCCATGCCGAGGCGTACAGCCAAGAGGAGTTTATGGTGATATTGTGGACTGCTTCGCGTGGCAGTGACATCCCTCAGGTGTGTGTGGACTCAAGAACCGCCTCTATGAGAGCCGCTAGTAGCACTCTCCACATAAGCCTCTGAACATTGTATGCATGCTGCTGGTCAAAACCAGAAGCGTGAAGCATCGCCTTTATTGGTTGATAATCTCCCCTCAAACGATTGAACCAATCCACAACAGTGACAGCAGTTTACGTATGTATATACAAACCAAGTTGGCTGCGTTCGGGGAACCATCTTCTAATGGGTCAAAATTCAAACCAAAGGCGACAGCAAATGTGGGACCCCTTTTGACGTGTACCGTGAATCACAAGGGCAACAAATCACTATCCCATAGGATCCATGTATGCTATATATGGTAGCATTTGCCATCAATATACCCCAAATGTTAGCATATATATATATATACCATACATGGATCCTATGGGTATTGAAATCCAAAGGTCTACAACGCCAACAGATTTTTCCTGGCTGAAAAACATCTGTTTTTTTAGGTCGATCATGTTAGATCCATCAGTTCTTGGCTGATTCCGGGATCCCCATCGCATAGTGATCATTCTCACTACATATACATATATATATATATTATGTATATATATATATATATATTATTTATATTTAGTTATACTAACAATATTAATATATCATATATATATATACATAATATTATAATCATTATAATAATCCCCGAAAAAATCATGAACCGGGGCTTCAAACCATGAACCTCGTCCACTCCGCCGGAAATTTATCCCCTCCTTGGCGTCAGCGCTCACCTTCTTCCAAACTTCATCCTCCAGGGAGTACTTGCCCGTGCGCGCCTGCGGCTGAGGTTGCAATCATCCCCTGAGAAAAGCCATGGATGTGGGTCAAAATGGAAGACCTAGGGGACCACAGATGTGAAAGTCTAGTTTAGTATTAACCATCCAATTATTGGGGTACCTAATTTTGACCCATACCCCCATATTTCCAGTGCCAAGCAACCAGCGAGGTTGCAACTTTTAAAAAGCGACCCATTGCGACGGGAAATGCTGGGAAACATGCAACATCAATCATCATCAATCCATATCAGGCACAAATACATGGCAAAATAATGCAATACCTGTCAAACCCTCAAACAATCATTGTTTTTTCAGCTGGTTAAATTGGTCGAGTTGCCAAGTGCTGGAGCCCTGCTCCTTCAGTTCTGATAAGGTAGTCGTCCATTCAGTTGGCTGACTCAGAGTAGAAACAACATGAAACAACCAGATACGTGCAACCTATTCGCCACACTTGGTGCTGGATGAGGGAATGTCAAATAGCTCCCAGACGCGAAAAACTCATCAAAGGACAAAAAAGGAACTACCGGCCTAGATCTTAGAACTATAGAATAGGTCAAACTCAATTAATGAATATTTGAGTGTTTTTAAAATTCGGGTACCCTAAAACCATGGGGGTTGAACATTGGTGGCTTTTTCACAGAAGTGAAGAAAGTTATAGTTCTTGGTGAATTCCAACGGAATTTTATGCACCAAACAGTGTAATGTGGCAACCAATCATCAATCATTACCTGGTTGGTGGTTGACTTACCCCTCTGAAACTATGAAAGTCAGTTGGGATGATTGTTCCCAATATATCGAAAAATAAAAAATGCTCCAAGCCACCAACCAGTCAATCATTACACATTGAAACATCCTTTTGCCAAATGACTTGCTATCACTTGAATGGCTAGAGACATACCCCGGCCAAGAGGGGAGTTGGTAAATGCGCTAATTCAACATCACCGAACCAAAAAAAGGGAATATGTCATCACATCTCCAACAAAAACGTTCTATTTTTTGCAAGTGATGTGAAACAATTTCCCAGCCAGTTTGGGACATTTACCAATCCCTTGTCAAAGGTGCAGTGCCCTTTACAGTGCTGGCCTATAATAATATATATATATTATATATATATATACAACCTTAATTACAGAAGTTTTAACCCCATGTAAGGCCCTGTTAAGTGCCATAACTGTGACATATGGTTCCTTTTTGGCAAAGATACGCTACACTGCTACACACATCTTTCACAGCCTTAAAGGTCGCAAAGGTCGCCTGTTTGAAGATCTCCCGGTTGTTGGTGCCGTAGAAGGGTTGCTTGCCGCTCAAGAGCAGGTACCTGGAAGCGGAAAACTCCCAGGCTGGGCCATGATCCAAGCGGCTTGCCACCGTTGTTTCCACTAGCTACCGGACAGTACAACTGGTTGGTGGTGCAATAACCATCTTGAAAAATATGAGTTCGTCAATGCGAAAGATTATTTACCCCATATATTTTTTTTCCTAGAGGCACATAGATGCGAGTCGCAGCGGCCTGTGCTAGGAATTCTGTTCAGCTGCAGCTGGAGGCAAAAAGACCCGTCCCAGGTGACCATTCAAATGAAACCAGAAAAACAGCAAAGCAACAAAGCAAAAACAGCAAACAGAAAACAAACCCAAACCAAAAACAACACACAAAACCACAAACAAGAAAAATTATCACCTGACGTGGTCCGGCCCAATGTAAGCACCAAAATCTCGACTAACCATTTGCTGACACTGCTGCAGAAATTGTGTGTCCACATGAATCTGTTCAGCCGTGTCAACGCTTCGCATGGCTTTGACTGTACATTGAGCCAGCGCTGCGCAAAAGGCAGGAGGGTACTCCTTGAGCTGCGTAGTTTTGAAAGCACCTTCCTGATTCCTGCCAATGTTGGAATTACGTGGCAGGTCAGGGGTGATTCGCCAACTACAGATGTCATGCTTGATGGAAGGCAAATTCACAACAAGCAGTTCAGTTGGTTTTGGGCTGTCAGCCCCAAGCAAACCCTGGGCTAACCTGATACGTTCAGCCCCAGGAAGAGTGAGAATTAAGTGAACTAACGGCAGCTTCCAAATGGATGGAAAATCATCTCCCTCTGGCTCGGCAGGGTGTTCCACAATCCCTGTCATTCCCTGTACAGCCAGAGAAAGGATGGATTCAAGACAAAATCCAAGTAAAACATTACTGTCGATCACTTGTTCAAGTTCACGTATGGCAAGTGCTGAGAGACCCCACAAATGCATCGCTGAGCGCACTGGTCGTGGAAGACGACGATGTAGATCCACCTTTTCGGCAGAGTGTTGCACAGCTCTGGCCTTTGACCATGTGGCACATGGTGGACCCCCAAGGAATCCATGAACCCATCCTTGTTGAATTCCATCAATCCAAAATGCTTGCATCTGTGGGTCGCTCAAGTCGCCGTACTTCTTGTCGATAATGATGTCGAGGGACACGACATGGAGCAAAAATCCATTTGATGTCTCGCACAACTTGTCAATGGATAGTCCCCGACGCGCCTTCTGCCAGCAAACGCGTGTAGGATAATCCTGTCTTTCCCAATTGGTCGCGGAGCTGGTGTGTTAGGATACCATGGTTGTTCTTCTCGAAGAAGGGAGCTGCTCCATCTGTCAAAGTGAGCCAGTTCATCATCTGGTCCACTGTGCCCCAGAGCCGGCGCTTCTAAGAAGTCCCATGCATCCACTCGTTGGAGAGTCTCCACCGCCTTGCGCAAAACCGAAGTCTCAAGGCCCAGCATTCCAGCAAAATCGTCATCCACACTCTCCAAAAAGACTGCCAACGTGGCTGAACATTGTGTCCACGAAATCGGCAGTGCTTGAATTGTGGCTCGCAGAGTCTGAGTCAAAGCAGCATCAGGCTCACGATCTGCCAACGCATCCACCAACTTGAGAATAAGGTCTGTGCTCTCAACCCTGATGTCTCGAGGACGAACTGGTTCCAGGCTCGCACCTTGTGTTTGCTGTGGCGGTAGAGCCCCGTCATGTCGTCGATCTCCTTGTTGAGCTTCAAGAGACCCAATGCCAGGCCCAAGTGGGAAGAGATGTCCCCGTGCCCAAAGGTCACGTCTGCAAGTGCCTACATTCCGTATGTGCAATTGCATCTTCGTCAAAGTGTGAAACTCTTTTTGACAACACGGGCACCACGTGTCAGCAAAAAGGCGACGAATTGGGGCTGTGTGGCCATGACATCGGAAGAAATGGGCCCCTTCTCCTCTAGTTTTACATCGAAGTTGACATTGCATGCATCCAAACACCCCTGTGTCACTTTGGGACTTGGTGTACATTGGCTCTGCTTGTGCAAGTCTTCCTGCTGCTTGCAAAACAGCGAAGGAACGTCGATGCAGCTTCACGACACCTAATCGACTCCTCCTCTGAAGAATGGCATGTCTGACTGCTCGATTGATGAGTCGCTTCCAGTAACCCCGATGGTGTCGCATCAGATAAAGCCATTGGTCAAAGTGAACTGCAGGGTCACGAAGTTCTGACGATCTGCATAGCTGATTCCACATCCATACCAAATCGTCTTGGATCAGACAGATCCATTCATGATCTTGAGAAAGGAGCCCCCACTCAGCATAAGCTCCGCAATGGATCAGAATACCAATATATCTGAGCCTGGCACGCCTCAGGAGCTCCGTCGGCGTCGGCAATCCAAGGAAATCGCAAATCTCATCATCATTCCAGCAATTGTGCTTGTGTGGCACCCATTTAATCAAACGCTTATAAAGCTTGATAATGCCAACATGAATGTGATGTCGATCCGCAATCGTACCAAAGCACCATGATTCGGATCCATAGGTGAAGGCACTGCAAACAATGGACTCAAACATTTGCGTTCTGGTTTTCAGATCCAGCGAAGGGTTGCAGTAAAGAACTTTCCTCTGTTGAGTAAATGTCTGATGCGCAACTGCAAGGCGCTGTTTGGCTTCTTGTCGCTGATCTCCTCCATGATGAATGACCCCACCCAAATGCTTGTAGCGGGTCACAACCTGGATTTGATAGGAACCATGTTCACCGACAATTGGAAACAAGCGCCGGCCATGTGCTCCATAGAACTGCTGGCGCAGCTGTCGGGACTTGCGACCACGAAGGGCAAGAAGGATCTCGGTTTTCCCCGCCGCAAGATTCGGAGACATGGCAAAGTTCACACATTGATCCAGCAGGAGTCCTGCTAGAATGCCCACTTTCCGTACAGCTTCCTCAGCAGAGCTTCCTGCAACTGGTATGGCTAAGTCGTCCATCCAGCATGGGCCGAGGAATGGCCTTGGCGGCAATGGTGGATCGACCTGCTCATTTGCAGCGAACGGGTTGGCCATCTCTTGCTGAGGAAAAACTTCTAAGAGGTTCATCTCAATGCACTTTTGTTCTAAAGAACGTAAAACATGTGCCCATAGATAGCCAAAGATGGTATCTGCAAAGCAGTCGCCGGGTCGACTACCGGCAGTGGTCCGACACACATCATTGTCTTGACCATCAACGACAAACCACGTGTCCGTATGTATGGCCGTGATACAATTGCGCAAAATTGGTGGCAGGGACGCTTGTTGGAGCGCACAAGGGTCACGTAGATGTTGATGAAGATCCTCCATGATCGATGGCGGAAGCCCAAGCCGTTTGGCTACATCTGCAATGTCCTGGTCATCCCAGCGGTTTTGCATTGCAAGTGGTCGAAGGACTCGATAGAAAGCTTCCTTAAGATCAAGGAAAATGATGCAGCAAGAACGATTCAACTTCTTTTGTAGTCTCAGGAATGCCCGCAAGTGATGGATGCCAAGGTAGACAGGGATACCTGGCCGTCCTCCAAGCTGTTGGTTTTGTAAGAACATCTCGTAGAAGTTGGTCTGGTTCATTCTTAATGTGCGATGCAAACATTTTCCGATTTGTGAGGAAACCAAAAGACTGCGGTACGACGCGCAGTCATCAACATCACCTTTCCCTTTGTAGGCCGCAGTGAGACGGCCACCCTTATGAGGGATTGCCTCTTGCCCGTGGAGAGTCATCTTGAGCAGTTGTGAAAAGGTGGCACGCGCAAATTGGCCCGCATTGTATTTGCATGCTTCCGGAGGTATGGAGTCCATGCCAACAGCGCGACCAATGCGTACATGGGAGTAGGCACGTTCCAAATCACAAAGCGTTGGTAGTGTCTCCAAACTCAAGTCAAACTGATGTTGCCGGAAGTGCTGCAAATTGTCGATCCAACCTTCTCTGAGCTCATGGTGTGTTAAACGCCTTCCTCCTTCCATATTGCAAAAGAATTCAGCCCATCGATCACTCCTCTGGCTGCTGGACTCACAGTGTGTGCCGTCACTCTTCAGCAGTGGAAATGGGCGTCTCTTGATCTTTTTCGGGTTCGTGGGTCCCTGAATTTTGTGAATGGCTTGTAATATCTGTCCGGCACTGGCTTCTCTTGGCAGCTGTTCAAGTCGGCTTTGAAGCAAGCGCGCTTTCGCCTTGCACAGACGGACCTTCAGTTGCTGAGCGACATTGTGGAGTTGAGCCATACAACGCACAGAGCAGCATGCTAGGGTGGCTGAATAACGTCGGATAGAGTCCACCTGCTGCTGATCTTCAATCTGTCGGGTCCAAGCACGCCATATTTGAAACAACAGCTCAATCTTCTGTCTTCGATGGATTTCTCGTAGGGCTTTGCGATGGCGGAGTTTCAACGCTCGCAATGCCCAGGTTTCTTCATCCAGATAGGGTTTCTTGGGACCTCTGTTCCGACTGGGGTGCGTCTTTTCCATGGCTGTGATGACAAACTCATTGAAATGATCAACATGTTGCTCAATGTTGTGAGCCCAGCATGGGACCTTGTAATCCTTCATGTCAGTCTGCAGACTCAAACGGCTGAGATCAGCCCTTTCAAAACCTTGTTTCTGATGCTCCGTCTGCAAACGTTGTTGACTACATCCTTTCCAATGTAACTGCACGCCCACCAGTTCATGGTCAATGTGGGTCAGTCCAAGGTCAAAGTTCTCGTCAACAATAGAAAATTCGCATTTCGAACGTAAAGACTGCGGTATGGCAACATGATCAATGCGACATTGCAGCTCACCCGAGGGCGACGTCCAGGTGGAATGCTTGCCAACATGTGTTGAAAAGGTCGCTGGGAGACAAAGGTCTTGCTCCTCCAAAAACGCTCTCAACATTGGTGTGCTGGCACTGGGCGCATCTTCATGAGGACCCACAATAATATCGTCACGCACTCCTGCAGCTGCATTCGCATCAAGAAGTGCAAACAGATACTGTGAGTCGCAGACTCTTTGTCGCGTGCAGAGCTCACCACAGAGCTGCCACCATTGCTCTCGATCTGAGAGTGGCTGTCCACTTTGAGGACCATGACCAACCAAAACCAAAGCATTCAGGAATGGTGCATCAATGGAGACCAAAAGTGTGCGTGGATCAGCATGTCGAACTGTGAAGTGTCTGCGGTGGAAAAACTGCGGTTTACCCTGCACGTAAGCGTACGGCTGTCTCAGACTAATCCATAGCTCAGTTCCGTGATGCCCTTTGTAGGCGACAGAGGCAATGCGTACAACTTCACCTGCTGTTGAAAAGCTCTGAAGACTTCGAGCTTCTTGAATGCCCAAAATATTGAGGCAGGTATCACGAAATTGTTGGCGTAAGTAATCAACTTTGCCTCCGTGTCCCTCTGGTCCGGCAGACAGCGAGAGGACATTCACAGTCGCAAGACTGAGCAAAATGGTCACTCCAACATCTTGGACCTTTGCAGCAGGTGCCAGAGAGTATGGGCCACATCTGTCAGGCAATGTGGGAGCCGACGCATCAAAGCCTTGTTGTGTAAATGGAGGCACTCCCGCATCTTTTGCAAATATCATCCAAAGGTGTGGCATGGCGTGTTGCCATCTTCGGACGTCAAAGGTCTTCGGTCTCGGGAGGTAAAAGCTCTTTTCTCGTTCAGCTTTTGCCGCATAATCGACAAAGTCATTCCATGGGTCCTGTGAGTGACCTTTCACATGGCGCACATCAAGTCGTCGTCCAGGAAGACAGGCTTCAAGAGCTTGAAACGCACTTCTCAACATGATGAAAGGTTGCTGGTAGTCGTTGGTGCTAAGACTGCCAGATGCTTGTCCACAGGAAATGGAGGAATCCGAGCAGAATACTGCCGGGATATCCAAATTAATGGACAACCTCCAGAGCGCTGCCCAGAACAGTGCCTCCTTTTCGGATGCATCAGAGCCAATTCTGTCTGTGCCAAGGAAGAATTTGCTGTTGGGATCGTAGTGCACAGGTTGGGCTTGCCAGCCGATGAGTCGAATGATCTTCTGGTCATCAGAATAGCACTCCCCCAAGGCGACGAATGCCCAAGTGTCTGATAATCCTTGCTCATCAGAAAGGGCTGGTGGTTGATGTCTGAGATGGCTCATGGAGGATCCATCAGTGTAGATCACGATCCTTTCAACATCTTGCATCTTGCAGCTTGTAGACCAATCAAAAGAGGGTGCCATTGCCGTCGAGGGCGGAAGCTGCAGACCTTCAAATGTTGTGCAAAGTGGGAATTCCTCTTGCGAGAAGAACGATGCCAATGTTGCTGCATCGACTCCTAAGCTGAGTTTGCATGGTCCACATTCAACAGGGAAGTCTTCACAGCAAAAGTTGGGTTGAGGCTGTGTCCTCAACTCCTCAGGAGTGCGGTCAGGCCACGGTGTTGGCTGTCGTAAATGCAGGCTTCCTGGATCAAGGATGGACACTTGAGGTACAAACACGACCTTATAGACATCTGGCAGACACTGAATGATCGCTTGGATAGTTGTCTTGAAATATCCCAAGCTGTGCAGAATCTTCATGCAGCCCAACTCGTGCAGTACTTCCCCTTTGTGGGAGTGTAAGAAAGCTGCATTCGGATCTGTGCCGTCCGTGCTGCCAAAGATGTAGTGTTGAACACTGTCATCATGTATGCGATCACGAGAAAGACAGAGGAATTCATGATGTCCCGCAAATTGAAAGACAAAGCAATCATGACCCCAGTTCTTTAACTCGTCAACGATCTTGCTTTCAGTGGGCACATCATCGATTTCCAGAAAGGAGGGCACCTGGACTTTAAAGTCCCCTGCACGTAGCCTGACAGCATATGATGGGCCCTTGTCAGATTTCAGGTCTTGTTCACTTTCATCGACAAGAGCTTCTTCGATACAAATTGTTCTTCTTTGTGTCTTTGTTTGAAGAAGAGTCGGGCCGTGTTGTGCCTCAAGCAGTTCAGCAGTGTGTGGTAAATAGTCAGCAAGGCGAAATTGCCAAATCTGAAGCGAAATAGCATAGCCACTCCGTCCAGCTAAAGGTTGTCCGCGTTGAAGTTGTATCTGAAGATACCATGCAGCAAAACCATGAGATGGGATGGGCGCAAGGCAGTGCGTCTCATGCCCAACAACTCGCAGTAAATTGTCAACAAGGATGTGCTCATGTGTTGTGACAGCAATGTTGTAGTGCAAGCTCGGACGGTCTGGCCGCGCTTCGTAGACACTCACTAAGCTTGTGACCCAGTCTTCTCGTTCTTGTTGCGCCAAAATGACATGCGCTGCAACAGCGTTCGTACCACTTGGCGGTTTCGGATGAACGAGGTAGAAATCAATGTTGCTTCTTGCGTCCACATATTCAATCCACAATCTCCGGAGCTCATCTTCCCATTGCCAATAATTGGCAAAGAGTTGCTTTTGTCTGCTGTTGCGGCAGTGTGGATTCTGCCATCTGTGGTCAACAAACCAGGTCCCGATTGTGCAAGAAGGCATTTCTTCATCCCAAACGGCAGCATGTTGGTTCCACTGGGCAAAGAGATCAATTACAAACTCATTGGCTCCAAAAAGATTGGCCTGTCCAGGTTGAAATGGGGCTGCATTGAGATTGAATTGAAACGCAATGGCTTCACGCGGCGGTGCTGAATGATTGATGTCGACCGCACACTGACTGTCGGATTGATGAGAACTATCCTGTGTTGTCGAAGCTGTCTGCAGGATGAGCTCCGTCTGCATAAGTGAAAAGGCTTCATCTCTGGAAGAGACACCATTGCGAGGCAGCTGAATCACAACGTTCGTTGCACTCTCCAAAATTTCTGGGTCATGGATAGCAAAAGGAAATTGCTTCCACGTCACACGACACTGACCTTGCGGCTGCAGGGTCTGCAATCTTGCTAAATGGATAATGCTACCACGCGTTTGCATTGCTTCATCTGAATGCGCAGAATGCGTGATCTGCTCTCGTCGCTGATCCATGCGTGCCTCATCAATGACAGAGATTACAAATCCCACGTGATCAGGCTGCTGGCCTTGCTCAATAAGGACATGAGCCTGTGTGCATTCAAGGTCACTGCAAGGTGGCTGTGGTGAGACCAGACTCAGCGAGAGACTTTGGTCCAGGCGTACCACGTCTTGCCAAGCCTCGATGATCTGTGCCTTCCACTCCTGGTGATCAGAGAGTCTCACAGGACGCGAGTCTCTGCAGGTCTTGTGCTCAGAATGGTGAAGATACCACGTCGTAATGTATGCGATTCTGCCTTCTTCTTCACATTCAACAAGGTCAGCTTCATCAACCAGACGTGAGAGCCTACGGAGTTGGCCTGCTGCAAAATCGGCCCTGGGTGACGGCCAAGTTGGTCGCCTCCCAGTTCGATCTTCTTGCCTATCATTCTGTCTGCTTGCAAATCTCGGACTGTCACCATCAATGGGATCTGTCTTGAGCTCCTTGATGGCATTGTGGACATCAATTTGTTGTGCAAGGTGAGAGAAAACTTCTACAGTATTCTGCATAAGTGACAGATGAGCTTGGTCACTTCTCGAATTGCAAACACTGGGAGTCGCTTCCAATACACCTCTAGCTATCGCAATTGCAGTCTGAGTGTCCAACTCAGGATCCTCAGGTGGTGGTACCTGTATCCTGATGTAGTCGCCATGTGCTATGACATGCAAAGTGTTGTCGCGCCATTCCCAAAGCCGATGATTTTTGTGCACAATGCAACGGTCTTGCAGAGTCTGGCAGTAGTCATCAAGATGCTGCAAGATCAGTATATGCGATCTGTGAAGCTGTGCGTTAACACGCATGACCTGTCTGCTGGTTGCAGCAGGGACAGCTAAACCAGATGCCGATGCATGGAAGTGCACAATGGTGTCCACAAGAACAAGCTTCTCATCAGATCCAGCGGGCACATCATGTATTGATTGGAGAATGACAGCTTCTTCAGAGATCTCATGAATGTCCGGAGGCAAAACTGCAAGTCGATGAAAAGTCCCGATTTGACTGCGCGGCAGTCTCAGGGCATGAATGATGCCATCAAGGATTGTCATGTACGTGGACCATGTAGCAAAGCAATGTTCATCTCGGGCATGTAAACGATAAACCAGGATGCTTTTGTCAGCACTGTGAATACTGGCATCACTTTCTGAGTCATGTGGATCAGCATCAGGGGGCTGGAACGGTGGTTGTCCACCTGGTGCTCCTGGATGGTCGTTCGTATAATCCATGTCATCATCAGCTTGGCATGAACGCTGAGGGTGGGAAGCAGCATGATTTCTTTCGCCGCCGTGATGTTGATTGTCACTCGCTGCAGCGATGATTGGCCACGCAGTCTGGATATGCAATACGAAGGAATGTCCAGCACGCATGAAATGTAATTGTCTTTGATCACAGGGAATTTCATTCCAACCAAATGTGATCAGGCAGCGATGATTGACCGTGTTGCACCAATGCATGCAATCAGCCGCATCAACAATGTTGAATCCAGAAATCATGGGGCCAAAGGACGCCGCAACAGCAAATGAGAATTGCTGCGCAGAGCTTCCAGAGTAGTGCGTCGTGACAATACCCGAAAGACGATGAATCCATGTACCCTGCGACAGGATGATATCTGCATGCGTGGGTTGTGTCAAAGAGCCTCTATAAGGGTCAGGAAAGGCGACATTAAAGTCAACTTCTTCCTCAGGCCGAATGTGGTCTCTCCACGCACCCCGAAGGTCAGCATCCCATCTTCTCCAATCTTCAGATAATTCCAAAATTCGATATTCAAGGTTTCTCTGATGATGGACATGATGAATGTACCAAGTGCGCACTCGGAAAACGTCTTCAGTGTCGAGATCCGTAAATGCACCATGTCGTTCAGCCATTTCGAGAAGGTCATGAACAAATGGTGGAGCATGGACAGGATCTGGAATGACGTCCGGATCAGGCTCTTGTTGTTCCGTATCCTGTCGCATCTCAGGTGGAATTGGGTTCTGCCATTGGTCAATGATACGACACCTGTCGATGGACAAAGGGTCTTCTGCAAAGTTAGGACTGGAGATACACACGGCCAAGCTTGACAGCGGATCAACATCAGTCCTACTCAAAACACACTGTAGATGGTGAATGATGGTCGAGAGATCCTCCTCAAAATTGATGTGACAAAGCTCTTTCTGTGGGATCTTGATCCCTGTCATACAAATTGTCGTGTCATGACCAACCAGAACTTCGACATCATCACAAAATCGAACACGACCGTGACAATGCGGTGGAGTTGGAAAAAGATCACGAAGAGATGAAACATTTTGGCGTACAATGCCATCGTAAGTCCCCAGCTCGAAAGACAATTGTCTGGCACATTCAACAGCTCCCCATTCTGTCAAGAAAGCCGGCTCAAAGGTGATCGAGTGGGACCATTTGGCAACAAGCAATGAAATGGGCAAAATGCACCTTGTGTCAACAGGCTTCAGGTTGAAGTACGAAGATGTCACTTGCAACCAGCCTAACCAAAAGGCTTGCCATGCTCTGCTGATTCTTCTCTTGGAGCGTCCTGCATGCTGGCATCTTCCTCCTTGGGATGTTTTCGCCTGGGCCTCTTTGCCAGATGAACTTCTTCTTCTGGAACTGCCATAGCTTGCTCTTGAAGCGTGGCAAGAGACTTGTTGAGATCCACCATTGTATCGGTGATTTTCTGTGCTGATCCCGATGTGGAAGTCGTCAGGTCTTCAAACTCCTCGTCCGAGATCTCCTGAACTTGTCCAGCTGCTTCGTGTGCTTTGGCAGACGACACTTTCGCTTCCAAGAAAGCCTCTTTGGTTGTAGTGATCTGCTCTGCAAGTTTTTGTTCTTGAGCTGCAAATTGCGCTGCATACTCCTGCCATAACTTGACTGCATCTGACAAGAACTTTTTCCAGTTGTTGTGCAGTTGTGCACGTGCAAGCATCTTCGTATGCTTTGCGCATGTGCCCTAAATGGGTTGCAGCTGCATGTAGATTCCTTGTGGCTTGTGCACCATCTTTGACTCCATCCTTGATCGCCGACTCCTTCACTGCTTTCTGAATGTGCGGCGGAAGAACAGCCACATCTTGCTTCAGCATCGTCATGAGCTCTGGGGAGACTTGCTCTGTCTGCCCCGGCATGGTGGGCGCTTTTGGCATCACCGGCATTGTGAATCCTGCTCCCATGACAGAGTTCATTGATTGCACTGGTGGCATAGGCTGCATCGTTCCTTGTGGTGGAGCAGACCACTGTCCACCAGGAGGAGGAGGAGGTAATGGAGGTTGGCTGCCACTGTGTGGAAATGGCGCCTGCATCATAGGCATAGGTTGCATGCCCCAATTCATGAGAGGCGCTGCAGGTGGCATTTGACCTGGGTAACCCATTGGCATCCCAATCATCTGTTGGTTCGGCATCATAGGACCTTGCGGAACTTGTTGTTCTCCTCGAGGGGTCTTGTTGCCCTTGGCGCTCCTCGGCCTCGACTTCCTTCTCGGAGTTTTGGGCCGACTGTTGCCATGTGGGTCCCACTGTGCACTTTGCTGTTGCCACAGTTGATTGCCTTGCCAGTGATTCGCATACTGCTCCTGATCGTTCTGCCAATTCTGGGAGTTTTTCGCACCATGGACATATGTCCGGTCGATAACAAGGTGCCATGGCATATTGCACGTAGGGCAATGAAGCGCTGACTGTTTCCTCAGTTGCTTGCAACCCGAGCACCTCCATGGTACATTTGTCATGGTGGACATTGCTCCTCGAACTTGACGAAGAAAGGCTTGATCTCGAGAGTGATGGGACTCTAAAGTCCGTGCGAGTTGCTGCAATTGACTCCTTGACAGTGAGATGAAACCCTTCCTGAAAAGGTACCAATTGAGTCTCGCCTTCGCTCTCTTTCTGCGTTGAGCCCTCCTGACTGAGTTGAGCGCCGTGGTCAAAGTCAACCTGGATGTCGTAGCCCTCTACAGACAAAACCTCGATGGACAGGACGAAGCGCAAGACAGCCAAAGAGCAAATCAGATTCTTCTTGTGCAGGATCGAAAGCAGGGAAATGAAGATCAAAAATGCCCTGATCATACACCAAGAGAAAGTGGAAGTCCTTGAAAAGGCACCCAGGATTTATTACGGTGCTGGGACACCAGGACAGAGGTGATGCTGGTACGAAACACAGCAGAGCACAATCGCAAGGCCCAGGGCGAGACCAGTTCAAGCTCAAGCGAAAGCGCAACCAATGTCGAAAGAAATTGCCCGCGGGATACGGACAGGATCCCGCTAAGGTGATTGGAAACACGTCGTGGGGCACTTGTGATCCAAAACCTTTCATCGTCATTTGACATTTCTTCCAGCAGTTCATGATTGTCCTCCTCCAAGTTTAAGTCAAAATCCTCCAACTCATTGAGGGTGAAAGACCGCTCTGCACTGTTCAATTCAACTGACGGTAGATGCTCTGAAGTTTCAGGTGCTGGCACGTAGTATCTGTGTGGCTCAATGTACCTTCTGTTGAGCGTCTCATATGTTGAAATGATCTGTCTAATCTTCAGAAAGGCCTCAGAAATTGCATTCTCTCTAATCTCTTCAAAGAAGATCGATGCTGTTCTCAATGGGTCCAAAGAGCTTTCTAAAGCTTCGTCCATCCTTGCCTTGAAGCTGACAGCAGAGCTGTGCGATTCGAGATAGAATGTGCTGTACTGGTAGATTTTTTGTCTCATGATGAGCTTGTTGATCGACCCGTCACCAGCTATTTGGACCATCGGCATCATGGAGTCAACATGCTTCTTGTTTGTTCTTGTACGTTGTTTCCACTAGCTACCGGACAGTACAACTGGTTGGTGGTGCAATAACCATCTTGAAAAATATGAGTTCGTCAATGCCAAGGATTATTTATCCCATATATATATATATATGATGGAAAATAAAAGCCATGTTTGAAACCACCAACCAGTATATTAAGATACATAAGAGTTGTTTTATAATTCACTGTTGTTTCCAGCACCGTTGGTTCCACCGTACACAAAAAAAATATTGTGTCACTAGGAAGGGCATAAAAAGCATCAGGAATCCAGGGCCGCAAACTTCTAGTAGTCGAGTGAGTCTAGTGAATAGAGATCAAGAAAGGAAACACAACCATTGAACACCTGGTATCATGGAATTTATGGTGATTTAATGGGACTTTATAGTGATTTAATGGGATATTAATGGGATATACCCTCTGGTAATGTCAAAATAGCTATTGATAATCGCCCATTTGTAGTTGATTTACCTATTAAAAATGGTGGATCTTTCCATAGTTATGTTAGTTTACCAGAGGGTACAATCCACAAGGGATGTGAAAAAAAAGATCCCTGAAGGGGCTACCCTGCGATACCAATCTTCTGAAGATGCTGCTGGCTGAATCTTCATTGCTAATCTCGGGTACCGAGATTAGTTGTGTGTTGTGTTTATCCTTAGTTTGTTATATCTAATTTATATATTATAATATAATATATATTATTATATATCAATATATATATATATACAATAAATACCCGCATCAAAATTGAAACGTGTTAAACATTATTGAACTATGAAAGTAACGCCCCAGTCCGTTGACCCAACAAATGGTGGCATCCCATTCTTAACTGTGCAACAAACCATAGCAGCTAAGCCGATACTCATGGATACTCAGGGGCCGATTCCTTGCGATCAGAGGTACCGAATTCCTTGGTTGCATCAGGTAAAACATTTAATCAAACATTGAATGACTCAGTGATCCTCTAAGTAATCGTCTTTTCAGGGATTGCTATAGCTTTTAAAAAACCATATGTATGGCATCTTTGATGGTCGCATAGGTTGAGCCAAATCAAGTGAGCATCAAATAGCACAGTCACCAACGTCGAACTTAGTTTTTGAAAAACCAACGCTAGTTATATCATGTTATATTTCCCTTAATCATCCTTAATCAACCCAAGCATTAACCAACTTACGTGCGTCCTTGCTTCTTAAACATGGGGGCCCTTGGATTCACTACAACGGTGGCACAGGATGACGCCACAACTCCAAAGATCGCAGGCGCTGCTGTAGTTCCCACTGACCACCTGGGGGCCAGGGCGGGCCCGGGGGTACCTAGTGATTCACCCAGGTCAAGGTGCGGCCCGCCCAGCTGTAACTTGATTTATATGTCCATCTGTTATATCCATAGTGGTTAAGACGGAAATCGCATTTGAACCACACAAGCTGTAATTAGAAGGGATTATAGACATGCTCAGCTACAGAAATCGAAATGATTCTGGTTTAATCAATCAACTATAATTAATATGCCTCATATAAGCAATATAGGCATGAGTTTGTCCGGAAATGGATGATTTATGGGTCAACATTGGGTAGCCTAAGAATTCCTTGGTTACTACAAAAATAGACGTTCCAATCTGTAGTCCCCTGGGTCTTGAATGTCGACCAGCTATTATGTGTGTTTACCCATAGGAACATACACAAAACATACTCATTACCCATGACGGATCCATGGTGCTGGTATATATGCTAACATAAAGGGGGTATATTGATGGGATCCATGGAGCACCATATATAGCAGCACCGTTAGGATCCGTCATGGGTTATAAAAGTGGTTCATAGATTTCCCTACTATGGTTTATAGCAATCCCCATCAAAACAGGTAGTATAAATCTAAATAATCTATTTTAATAACCCATCAACAATCATCTATCAACTATATCCCCGTGAATTTTCTGATCTCTCATGAATTCCAATGGCTTAAATATGAAATAACAAATCAACAAAGGCATTTCCGATAATCTCCTTTTGGTAAAAATAGGGGCCGGGAGCTGGTTAATCCCATCTATCATCAAACATACAAACCTGTTGTTTTTCAGGGCTTTCTGAGAACAAACCCCTCTATTTTCATCAACCAACCAATGGCAATTTGGGACATCTATGATCATTGCCAATCTTAGATACCCTGCAAAAAATGACAAAAACTTTGCTGGTGAACGTAGATATTCCCATTGATACCAAAAGACTAGTTAGGATTAGTTTCTATCCATCTAAGATTGACCTAGTGATTGACCTAGTGAGGCTTAGTGAGCTAAATATTCCATATATGGAGCACCTGGGAATGGGAAAAGGACATCTCCAGCTCGCCTCCGGTGCCGCATATGCCACGGAGCCCACAGCGGTGCGCAGCCCTGCACCTGCAGCTGAAGTTGGTGAATCCTAGTGCTGGTTATATATTAGTGTATATTCAATGGATATTCAATGGGTTGGATTAGGGGAAAATTTACATGAAAGCCCCATATTGAACGGGAAAATCTATGGTTTCCGGTTACGATTTTCCCTTAAACCAATCAAATGTTGTTTTATATAAACTCTAAGTACTGTGAGGGTACGCCCATGCGTCACCGCAAAACTGCCTGTTTTGGGGCCCTGGTTTTGGAACCTCATTTTGATCAAATACTGTAGTGTAGTTGTTTTTTTTAAATAATTATAGTAGTGTATAAATTATAATAAGTCAATTGGCTTGGAGTGGGGGTGCGATTATTTTATTACACACCAAATTCAACTCCAACTTCAGTGAAATGTTACTCTATAGTAGATGTACCCTCCAGTAAATTAACAGTTGGACCCTGGCATTTTTTAGAGGTTGGAAGATGAGTTCCACTCAAAATGGGTTAGTTTGAGGGTCTATGTCCATTTAAAATTATCCGGGGGTTATTACAAAATCTACTCTAACCTTAGTTAAGTCTTGGGTGTCCGGTCTATAGTAGATATAGATTATATCGACAATTCAGAGTCCAATTCCAATCGGCGACCGCGTCCTATTTAGCCATCGGTGCCCTAGAGCACTTGATGAAGTGATACCAGGGCTATGGCTTGGGGTACTAAGTATACATACTGTTGGATACGTATATATATATATATTATGGATATATGCAGACTTTTTCTTTGGAGATATATAAGATACTTGAAGGGTCCTCTCAGGATGCAGGTCTTCCCATTTTGCATAGGTCTCAGATTCCTTTGGATATTCCAATGCCTCCGAGGTGAATCAAAGCCGTTGCATCTGGAATTTGGAAACCACCTGGCAACTTGAACCTTGTGATTTTGATAATTTTAATGTTGCAAGCTTAAGACACACAACGACACACATATGATTTCATGCGTGCTGATAAAATTTAAGGTTTGCTGTTTTCCCTACAAGTTGCCATGCTCTTTTCAGCACCTTGTTCCAAAAAAAAAAGCTGGATAGGTCACACCCGCAGGCATAAGTTGATCTGCCCAGCTTTTCGACTCATTTATATGTGGGTTGCACCAAGTTTTACATCAGCTTCTATCCAGATTCATGCTGCCCAATGTCCGTGACACCTTTGTTGAGCCATTTTTGTCTGGTCATGTGTCCAGTCCTGTGGCGTCGATCTCATGCTTAATCCCCATGTTCATTGGTTGAAATGAACATCTCACATGTCCATTGCTTCAAGTCCCCAATATCGTTACCCTCTGGTAAACGTTTACATAGCTATGGAAAACCACTATTTTCAATGGGTAAATCCACTATTTCTATGGCAATTTTCCATAGCTATGTTAGTCCCCAATATCGTTATTTGAATTCCACATTCCGCGGATCGATCTCCATGGGTTTCTCATCTCCACTGCATACTGAGGCGCTACAATACTGAGCCAAACCAAAGTCTGCCTGCAAAGGGCTGAAGCACCGTGAAACGGGCCCTGAAAATACAACCCGTTTTCCCATCTACTCGTTGCTTCATAGGTTTCCCATGGTTTCCCTACCGGCGATCAGAATCGATAAATTGGGTATAGCTCCCAGCAAATGAACCAATCAACCAGTCTTTCTTTAATGGCTCAACTAACATTGACATAGACCGCATCCACCCTGCCAAATAGAGAGTTGGAAGAACAGTTACATTCCTCTAAATGAAATGATTCACAAGGTCTATGTTAGTTGGGATAGTCGGTTCACATGAAATTGAGGGAAAATATCCCAAGTTATTTCCATTTTAACAGGAATGATTCGGAATGATGATTAACCTCAATCAATGAGGAGATTGCATGAGATTGCGGGTTTTTCAGGGGGGTCTCGGGGTTTTCACATTGGGCCCTTGACCGGGTTTTCAATTTGGCCCCTTGAACAAACTGCAAATCACCGCAAATGGCAGGTCACTGAACCATACATTTATGTTTGATTTCCCGTACATGACAGGAACATATGTACTCTAATCAGTTTTATCTGTATGCCTTTCTTTGTCAAAACAAAAGACAGTTTGGACTGGTATGGAATATATTTTAGGAATAATAGGAATGATTGACCAAGAATGGTGCGAACAAGGGGGATATCTGACTCCATATTTGTTGATCAATGCCACGTGACATGCGGGTAAAACAGCAAGAACCCAACGGGCACAGTGAATATCTACCCAGTACAGTACTGTATGAATTGTATATAACGACAATCCTTGCAATGCGACCACTTGATTAGACAATGTGACATGATATCCAAGCCCAACAAAACCATCAACATCCACACGCTTTAGATTGGTTTCAATATCTTTAAATCAGGCCGATTACCTGCCCATGTTTGCAGCTTCATCTGGGCATGTTACACCTATGTCATACCGAAGAATTGGGATGGTTCAGATCCAATCATAGCCGTTACGCCATGGTATGCCGCTATACGGTATGTCCGCTATACGGGCCACCTGGAAAAAACATACCACCAATTTCGAAATAGATCCGATTTTTGGTGGTAGCATCAATGCTAACATTAGCATTGTCATTCATATTCACCTATTAATACAAACCATTAAACATTACATATATTTCATATCCAATACCAAGATCAATATACAACATATATACATATACCTATACCTATGAACCCTCGAACAAATCCACCATAGACGTAGTTGCGCCGGGAGACCAACTTCAACAGGACCGTCTCCTCTTCGAAGTCTCCTTCGGTCAGCAGAAAGTTCTCCAGTTTCAGGTCACGGTGCGCCACACCTATCCATTGGTGTTGCTTTTGGGCCAAGGCCACTGAGTGATCGCTGGAACCCGTGGGGAAATGGGGGGTTCAGTGGGGAAAATGGCAAGTTTTCATGGGATACAATGCGAATATACTCATATAACTGTAGTGGGACATGTAAGAAATGGGGCCTCCCTATAAGTTGGTCTATGAGAAAAAAACCATCTAACTTTACACAATCAGCATGAAACGAGAAAACCTACTTAAGAACAAACTTGGCAATGGAGCACAAGCTTGTGTAAAAAAACATTGATATATCATTTATGATATAACCGCTATATAGCCACTATATATGGTAACTTCTATATATACAGTAAACCACTATTCCAAAAAAACATGGGATATGACAAACCTTTATATGTACAGGATACATATATTGGTGCTGGAACGAAACCCGAACATCATGGGGAACACAAGTCAGTAAGTATTTATATAATTAAGATTCATATATTGTAGGAGTAATATAAATGGGGATATTTGTGAATTTATAATGATGGTACTTTAGTATACTTTAGTCACATAGATTGAGATTTGAGATTTGAGCAAGAACATCTGCGGATGTACCAAAAAAACATGTGCATGGAAACAAGAAAGGCGTTGTGAACAACACCGAACTACAGAGTGGACACAGTAGTTCCTATGTATCGATAAACAAAAATGCTAGGTAAAGCAAGAAACTCAAAACATGCTGCACAAAATTAAATCAAATCATACGAATCTTCGACGCAACAAAAAAAAAACATACTTGTGAGGTACTATCAACAGAGAATGTTGTCTCTGACAGTTTACACTTGGAATGGTTGAATAAGTATGAATAAGTCACCCTTTAAATCATCGGATTGCCATGGGCGTCCCGGACAGTTGCCGACTTCACGAAGTGACTTGAAGATCGCGAAGATTCGATGGGCATGGCGGATTCAAAAAAAACATGTGCCAATGGATGTGATTTTTTTGTGGCTTACTATCTACTATGTTTGATGAATTTTGTGGATTACTATCTCCAGTTGTTGCTATTCCACCACAAATCTGGTCCAATGATGATCATTTACAGGCCTGAAGAGACATTCTGGATGATGATAGTACTATATTGCTATATATGGGCGTTCATATGTATAAGTAAATACACGTATAATCATGTATACATATCTTACACTTACCCCAGGTTAGAACTTGAGATCAAGTTAGAGTAGGCTATACTATAAGTTAACTTACGTCTTTGGCCCCCTTCCCGTACATATATACATCCTGGAGTAAATAGATTCTAAAAACAAACAAATCCTCACCAAAACATAGCAGTATGCTTGACAACTCGATATTCTACTCAGGATGACTATAATTCTACCCGCAGAAACTGACGTTCGCCCAAGATGACTCAGATATGTCTCATGTTTCCCACAGTTTTCACACATGTTTATATATATATATATATCCCATAGGATCCATGTATGGTATATATGCTAACATTTGGGGTATATTGATGGTAAATGTTACCATATATAGCATACATGGATCCTATGGGTATATATATATATATATACATCTTTCTATCAGAATTGTGCTTTTCTTTGAGGGGTGAGCTTTGCGATTAGTAAATTAGAGCGATCCAGCAATATCTCCCCGACCTTGGCCATGTACATAGGCGATCCTCGGCGGGCCCGCGGGGGATTGTCCAGATATCTACGGGAATTTATTGGAGGCTATATATATATATATGTATATATTATTATTATTATATTTATTATATATATATATCTATTACTATAGACACAGGTAGCTATATATATATATAATTAAATATATATATATATATACTAATACACACACACACACCACATATTCTGGCAATAGCCGGTTGTTTGTTGCACCCTCCAGTAGTGACGGTGATTCTTCCAGATGAGACCTGAACCAATTCAGCGACTTGAAATGTCTGACGTCCTTTCAATTCACCCGGATTATCGACACGGTTCAATTGTGATTGAAACGCTACCAATTCCACAGGTTGATGTGGTGTTTTAATATGTTTCAATACGCCACCCTGGGGCATGTCTTGTCACATTGGGTGTGCGGCCACATGGATTTGTCTGGAAATAGGGTACCTCATGGTACCTCTACATATCCGCTGGTTTACTATATACCCTCTGGTAAACAAACATAACTATGGAAAATGACAATCTTTTATGGGTAAATCTACTATAAATGGCCATTTTCAATAGCTATGTTTGTTTACCAGAGGGTATACAAATTGCCATTTGTGGGTTAAATCACCCGTTTTCAGAAACACTTGTCGTTTCGCATAGTGTGCCCACTACAACCCCGTTTTATGTCCATAAGCCAGCCATGTTTCAAAAAAACCAAACAGCGACCCGCAGCCAAGCGACGCCGAAAAGACTTGCTTCATCAGTGAGGAAGCGAGGCTTTCCGTGAAGCTCCCTCCGTGCAGACGGGTGGTGCCACAGTTGGCGTTCAGCTGGTGTCTAAATAGGGCACGTGTTGGTGTCGTGGTAATGTGGTAGATATATCGACACTATATGATATATGTTTAGTACATATGTATACATATGGCTGTGAGTCAAAATTGTGTATGGAACGTTCCGCGCTGTTCCGGACGTATGGAACGAAGGGGCTTCGTAACTGGTCTTGATCCGGACCTTTGGAATGTGATGAAATATAGGCTATACATCAATAAAAATCTATATGCTATACACTATACATCAATAAAAATATATATGTATGCTGTATACTTGTATATAATATACATCTCAAGGATTTGCACGTTGAAGCTACTCACGCTGGCTGCCGCTCATTTTCACTTCTCATCTGCGCGGCATCCTTGTTGTACACCTGTTCAACGCAGGTTTGCCTGCATGGCTAGTGCTCGTGCACTAGCTAGGACACAGCCGGTAGCCAGGGTCATCCATTGGCTACTATGTGAAGCTGTCCACTCAGCTTGAGATCTCCTCCTCTTAAAACTCAGAGGTCCCTATGGGGTAGATTGTGTCCCCGCGTAGAAAGACTCTAGGCTCCCATAACCCAGGCGCAAAGGATGGCTTAGGAGCAGTTTATGTGAGAACCTGCCATTTGTTCACCCGGAAGTGGGTCAGGGGTGGTACATGGGTGGTCCGGGTCTGGAACGGGTATGGAACGGTATGGAACGGGGTCTGGAACGAAACGGCCCACTCCAGCACAGCAGCACATCTTTATCAAAATTGGCAGTTTGGAGCGAGAGTAGCGCAGCAAGCAATTCTTAGACTGCCAGCTGGCAACAGCCAAGCGCATCTCTACCATCAAACATCACAGCTGTGCCACAGCGGGCAGCAACTGTAAATGGTGCAGGCGCAAACCTGCCACAGGTTGAGAGGGAGGGAGGGTTACAACCAATCCATTCTTAGACTGCCAGCTGGCAGCACCAAAGCACATCCCTACCATCACAATCACAGGGCTTGGGCATAGTAAACGTATTTTTGCATGTACACACTCATGTATGTATGTGCTCAAGTATGTGCGTACAAATTTAAAATCAGACTGCACATGTTAAAATATATACATATATATATGTGTGTATATATATATATATATGAGCTACCTCCAAAACTCTATTGCCCCAAAATGGAATATCTATTTTTCCTTCGTTTTAAAGGGTCACCTTCGTTTTACAAGGGTTTCGACCAAACCTTCACAGATATACGTGCGATATCGCGCAGTCATCATTTCGAGCTAATGGCAGCAGCAATGGCAAAAGTTATAAAAAAACAGTGCCAGGATGTGCTAGGATTAGTACTGTGACTCGTAGAAGCGACAAAGGTGCTAGAAGAAGCAACAGTGGCAGCGCAAGCAGCAGGAGCAGGAGCAGGAGCAGTAGCACTGGAGTAGCAGTAGCAGTGGCAGGAACAGTGGCTGTAGCAGTGGCAGTAGCAGCAGCAGTAGCAGCAGCAGTAGCAGTAGCAGCAGCAATGGCAGCAGCAAGTGACAGCAGTGACAGCAGCGACAGCAGCGACAGCAATGACAGCAGTCACAGCAAGTCACGGCAAGCCACAGCAGCAGCTACCAGCAGCTACCAGCAGCTACCAGCAGCTACCAGCACCAGCACCAGAAGCATCAGCATCAGCATCAGCAGCAGCTGCATCAGCAGCAGCAGTAATCGCGGTGATGCCGGCGCTGTTGGTGCTTTGCTGGTGCTGGTAAGACAAATGCCTGCAGCAAAAGCACAACTAGGCCCCGCAGTGGCAATGGTAGTGGTTGCAGTAGTAGCAGGATGGGGAAGAAGGTTTGCCTGCTCCTGGCCAAGTTCATGCCAAGCTGCTTGTCGTGAACTTTGCCTTCGTTTTTGCCTTCGTTTTGGCTTCGTTCCAGAACGCAAAACCAGACGGGAAAACGAAACCGCCGGATAAAAAGAATACGTGCAGGCGGAAAGCAGAACTTGACAAAATGTAAATGCAGCAGGAGGAAAAACAAGATAGGAAAAAAACAAACGGGAACAACAGAAAGAAACGAAGGCGGAAAAGAAGCCAACAGAAACTGTCACAGGAAAGGCATGAACACAAGAAAGGAAACAAAAGGAAGACAAGGGAAAACAGGTAAAGACCAAACGACAATAACTCCATGATACACCATTCTTGACGTTCGCTTCTCAAATGGAAATCTATCAACAAACATTAGTTGTAAGGTTTGCCTTCGTTTTAAAGGGTCACCTTCGTTTTTACAGGTTTTGAGCTATATTCCATTCCAATACATATCCCTTACATAGACCTTTTTGGTGGTAGCCCATATCATAATGTATGGATCAGAGGTATGGAACAGAGGTATGGAACGGATCCTTCAAACAGGTATGGAACGGGGGTATGGAACGGGTGTGGTCCCGGACCTTGTTCCGGACCTTATATTTTGACTTGCACCCATATGGGCTGATACACCAACCAACATAACCAGCCGGGCTCTATGGCACTATGGCATAACTATTATATAAGTATAACATAGTATAACCATGGTACAGAAAACGTCAATCATGAACAACTTAAATAAATGGGACATCAACACGGAGGGCGACTTTCACCAGTGGGGGAGTTCACAGCCATTCCCACAGAAATCACGACGTTTTTGAGGCGTTGTTAAACAATTGAGTTTACCCTCTGGTTATGTCAACATAGCTATTGAAAATGGCCATTTATAGTGGATTTACCCATTGAAAATGGTGATTTTCCATTGTTATGTTAGTTTACCAGAGGGTATCCACAATGAATCACAATGACTGGTTGGTGGTTGACGAATTGACGAACCCCTCTGAAAAATGATGGAGTGAAAGTCAGTTGGGATGATGACATTCCCAACTGAATGGAAAGTCTTAAAATTCCATGGTTCCAGTCACCACCAACCAGATGACGATCCCATTGAGCCACTTGTTTTGTTCTGTACTTGCCCCAGCCATTTCCCAAAAATCCGACGCCGCTAAATCCCCTAAATAATCATCCTTTTCCTCGTTGAACATGTCATGACATGCGATTGCAAGCTCAAGTGGCTAATTAACATATTCAATATGTCATCAATATCATTAACATCTTATATCAAACTATGTTTTGAATATGTAGAATATGTATGAATATGTAAATATGTACACACATATGTATGAAACAGTATTATATATAATCATGTTTGATTTCCAAGTTTCATAAAACGTCATCATTCGTCTTCCCCACGAGTTAAGCAACCGGACCCAACTGCAAGATGCGATCCAAAAGCTCGCCTGAAAAAAGATATTTTCACGACTTGGTTGGGGAGCAAAATGATGGAAACCAACATATATGCTCCATGTATGGTATATTTACCTACATTTGGGTGATTTTTAGGGCAAATGTAGGTAAATATACCATACATGGAGCATATGGGCATGATGCTGAAACTCGAATGTTTCTATGGGCCATTTTCAATAGAAAACTGTTGACATAACCAGAGGGTATGGGTCAATAGCTGAGTCACTAGCTAGATCAAATCGACTTGGTTGGGTTGTTGAAGTCCAATTTTGCGGCTTTGCAAACGGACATGGATCGCCTTAACGGGTGATCTTGGGGATTCAACGAACCCCAAGTGACACCAACCTCCATATGATGCCTAGTGAGTTGGTGGTTCAGATTTGCCCCTGAGAAATGCAAAACCTTGGAGTCCTTGGGAAGGGAAGGGTGAAACCTTCTGGGGACGACGAAGCGAGGAAGCACCAGAGGCTTCTACCAGAGGCTTCTACCAGAGGCTTCTTTGAGGCGACAGTTTGGTTATGGTTGCTGCTAACCCCTCTAAAAAAATATGGACTTCGTCAGTTGGGATGATGAAGTTCCCAACTGAATGGAGAAATAAGATTAATGTTCCAAACCAGTCATGGAATGATGATCAACCCCGCGTTTTGGAAAGTCAGAAAAAATCCATGGTTCCAAACCATCAAGCAGTTCGTGGTACCCTCAAATCATCAAAATTTCGACCATCTTGGTGCCGACCTATGGGGATCCTCCACATCTAAACAGAGGGTGCCGACTTTTCAACCAAACACCCCCGCTACCTTCATGGTGACATGATGATAAAAACTGGTTGGTGGTGCAATGTGCCCATCTTGAAAAATGATGGAGTTCGTCAATGGGAAGGATGACATCCCATATATGAAATGGGAAATAAAAAATGTTTGAAACCACCGCCCAGAAATGAGTTGATCAGCCCGACATTGATGGTTTTCATTGTTCACCAAATTGTCATGATTCGCTACATTGTAAATAAGCCGTTATCCCTTCTCTACCATCGTTCATGCGCAAATCGGCTAGTCAGGTCATTCAAAATTACCTGGACTTAACAGCAAAATCACCAGACCGATGGCAATAATCCATTCCTTTACAGGTCAAATTCATGTGTTTTATGGTTTAAATTCCCACAGAACAGTGCCGGGCCCCACAGCTACTCCGAGTAGGTTGGGTAATATCGTCCTGCGGAGGTTCCGTAGATGACATCATTCACCAATTCCTTGTAGGAAATGCCCCCTGAACCGGAACCTTCCCGTGAAGATGTCTGTGATTGGGGGATTTCGAACCGGGTCCCTTCAGCTGCCGACCCTCCAGATTTTCCGTGGCAAATCTCTCTTTGCCACTTCAATTGAGCAGTGCTCATCCCGAAAATTGCCCGTCCACAGCCATGGAGGTCTCCATCCAATGATCGTTCATAAATGTTGAAGCGATGCACTCGCATGGTCGTGCCCAAGTCATGATTGTTTCACTAAGTCATGGTCCATGACGGCTGGATGATTTGGGGGTACCATGACTTAGGAAACCTCCAATTTTTGTGAGTCAAGTGGGATTTGACTTTTGGGAGATTTGAGTTTTTTGGAAAGGGATAATACCAAATAGTGTCAACCCAGGATTAATCAATGGCCGGTTTGTTAGGAGGATTTTCTCTTTTTTTCGGATTTGACATCCCCCGGGGTCCCCTGAAACACTGGACCGATTTGGCTAAAAAATCTTGCTTCATCTTGGGCACCAAAGAACTCTGGCTTAGATCATTGATTCTCTCTTTGTACATGCATACATATATGTATCTATGTATGTATATATATATATCATATAGGTAGAGAGAGAGAGAGATAGATAGATAGATAGATAGATCGATAGATAGAAAGATAGAAAGATAGATAGATAGGTAGATAGATAGATAGATAGATACATAGATATTTATACTTGGAACCCATGTGACCTTTTGGCTTCTGGATGGTGAACGCCCATGTTTGATGGCTTTAAACGTCCAAGCTAGTGGTCATGTGGGTTCCAACTATATAATGTACCTGCTTTTGCAGCATGACTTTGAGAAAATGCAAGTGGTTGTAGTTGTTGTGCCGACCAACACACGTTTTGGATATCAACTTTGAAGGATTTGGCGGTCAAACATTGTTTGGGTATAGCATTATTTGGATATATATATATTATATCAACTTCTACATAAAGGATTTGTTGGGAAAAAAGTTGATAGATACTATATCCAAAGTAGCGTTTTTTGAATATTTTTTGCAAAGGATTGGGTCCCAAAACCTCTGTTTCTTTGGAAAAAACGCCGCCACGATTTTTTTCGGAAATGGAACCGAGATCGGGAGATCTTTGGGGATTTCCACAAATGGAGGTATCCCCAATAGCTGGATGGTTTATTTCTTGGAAAATCCATCTATAAAAAGGATCCTATTTATTCGGAAACCTCCATTTGGATATGCTGAAATCACTGGACCTCAACAAATAGAAACCAACTGGGACCATCACTGGATACATGTTTTTTCAACTTCACATATGATAGGGGTTGATGCTGGTCAAGGATCCCTTGGACAGGAGCGGTGGGAGAGGTTGACTTCTGAAAGACAAACGGGGCTGTTGGAGGTTAAGATTTGCCCTTAAACCGAAACAATATGGGGGGGTTCACCTTCGGGTGGTTGGTCAAATCCATATGAATACATCCACCAAGAATTCCATGTCATCGTTGGTTATATCCTGTTATATGCCATCCTTTTGGTTTATAGCCACCATTGGTATCCATTGGTCATCATATCATATTCAACTTATGCCCGATTACCCTATGGTTAACTAACATAGCTATATTGAAAATGGCCCATAGAAATAGTTGATTTACCTAGCTATAAAATGGTGATTTTCCATAGTTATCTGGCTGTTTACCAGAGGGTATGTTCCAATTCAGGAGTTTGTTTGCCAGGTGATCTTAACATGCTGCTGTTGCACGACCACGCGGGAAAAGCAGGGCCAAATGGACGGTAAAATCCGCCGCGGTCCTGCGGCTGAGGCTGGCAGCGCAGGGAAAAAGCCAAGGTGAACTGCGCCACCGTCCATTGCAAGAAGGCGAAGCCGACGAGGGCTTCGGCATGAGTGGATGTTTTGAGATGATTTGAACACGAGGTTGGCTACTACTGTGGTTTGTCCCATCATTTATAAGGTTTCAACCATCCAAGGTGGCGCAGGATTTCTTCCATCCACAGTAGCACATGGAATTCACATGTGGGTTAAGGGTGTATTGACCACCAGGGGCAACAAAAGAAAATTCGGAGAAAGGTGGTGCCCGAGTTCCTTGATAGCTAATTTGTTGCAACTAGGTTATACGTTATACTATGTTTGATGTCTATTAGATGTGTAGTTAGATAAGTAACAAACCAACATATGACACTAGGTGCTGCCCAGTGGCGGAGCTGCGCCACACTCATTGCTAAACCGTCCCTGGCTCCCCTTCACCGAAGATAAAACAAGATCTTAGAACAGGGGGAGTTGGCTTATGGTACTCCAATTTCACTATGGTTTATGGTACGCAAATAACGAACTAGTGAATGGGGTGAATCTAAACCAACTATTAATTGGATTATTAATATATATATAATTAACGGGATTAGTGGTATAGTAAATCCCCAAACGGAGTTGTCTTAATTCATTGGCTATGTGTATATCTATATATACATATCTTCTACAGTATGCCCACAACAGTGCAGTGCCTCTCCCCGGCATAAATTCTTGTACATGAACATGTATACAAATACAGATAATACATATACAGTCATATATAGTCATATACATATCCATATACATATACATATACATTCACCAGGAACCCATTAGCCTAGTCACAAGCCCATTTGCCTAACTGGACATCATAAAATATAGTCAATCCCCTTGAAAAAACATTGATTTACCACTTTAGGACTTAGGATTGCTGTTTACTTGTCTGTTCTTTCGGGAGGTTGCTAAACATCAATCAAGCTGTTGGTCAAGTTCAGGGGGACATCAATGGTGAAATGGGGTGCCAACTCAAGTATTGCAGCCTCAGTTGGCAAATGGGCCTCTAGTTGCAACTCGACTAAGCCTACTTGCCCTACACTTATAACTGGGGTTATACCTAAGTTATACCCTACTAACTCGGGTGAGCCACCAAGCTGTTTTCACTCGCATCGTCAATTGGCTCAAAACTCACCACCCAGAGAGCAAAATGCGACATGGCTCGGGTTGGCTCAGACCATGTGCGAGGCTGCCAGATTGCCAGGAAAAGCACCATGGTGAGCCAAATATGCCTGGAGGAGTTGGAAACAAGACCGAGTTTGAACTGTCGCAGCGATGGTCGCAACTTCCGCACAGTTTCCAGATGTGTTTTTGGCGCTGAAAAAAGTCTCGTGTGGGTGTTTCAAGAGTCGGATAAATTCATGGTTCTTCAACAAAAATCATCAAAAAGCAGCCCGTTTATGCCTCCATTTATTCATGCAGCAATTCATGCCGACTCAACAAGAACTTGATTTGGGGTTGCTTCCGGGAGCTGCCAGGGATCCAAAGATTTTCTTGCAGTTTCTGGAGATCTTTCTGAAATAGTGACTGGTTGGTGGTGCAATGTGCCCATCTTGAAAAATGATGGAGTGAAAGTCAATGGGAAGGATGACATCCCATATATGAAATGGAAAATAACAGCCATGTTCCAAACCACCAACCAGGTGATACTTCGAAGTGTCTAAAAGAGTGAACAGTAACATGCCATCGAAAATCGAAGGGATTTTGTTCTCCATCGATTTTAGGGACCTTTATTTATGTATAATATATATATATATATGGATTTGTCTCAAAATGGGATTCCCCAAAAAAACAGAAAAAACAATAGTTCTAAAATGATCATTTTCGTCCATCCAAAATGAGACATTTAAGTTGTCCCATACTTTTGACAAACCCAGATGGTACTTCCGTAGTAATCTGGTTGAATTACCGTAATTCAACCGCCGTTATCATACGGCCATGTCAAAATGATTCCTGGAATCCTAACCATCATTCTAGTCAAGGCCATATTTTGTGGGGATATTCCCGGAAACATGGGCCTAAAACATAGGCCTTATATATGGAATCGGTACCTCCGTCAGGCCTCGTCAGTGTAAGCGCGCCTGGTGTTTCATCAGTGCCTAGACACAAACTACCATAGGTTTAGGTACCCTCTGGTAAACGTTTACATAGCGAACTGGAAAATCACCATCTTTATAGCTGGGTAAATCAACTATTTCTATGGGCCATTTTCTATGTCGCTTAGTAACAAATTACCAGAGAGTAACAAGGAAAACTGGAGTCTATGGTAGTTCATGAAGCAACAGTATAACTGGGGGCCCTCACAAAATGCTGGTGGTTTCTTGTCAAGCCATGGACCGTCACTCCAACGACCGTTGGATGGGAAACAGCCACCAAGCAACTCTCATCTACGAATCTTGTAGCAAGGTCCTAAGTGGATCTTGTTGTGATTGAAACCAGTGAAATCCACTGCGTTTCGGCACTTGGATGATGGCCCGAAAGTTTGACAAACAAAACTATGATGGTTCTATTTTTGAACATAAGTTTTCTGCAGTTACATCCCCAGTACATACCAATTTTCCCTAATGAATCTCAAAAATGGGATATTGGTTTAAGACATATGCATTCCTATATACTTTCCGCCTGTTCTTTGATTGACACCCCTCTTCGGGTTGCCAATGACACTTCAAACTTGTAAAAAGTCGGCCGTCCAAAACCTCTACACTCTGACTGATGTGGATCGTACGTACGGTCCACGGAGAAAGTCTGCATCCGGATGACTTGAAGGGAACATGTACTTTTGAAACCGATATGACTTTGGATGTAAATGTATATACTGTGCGTTTCAGTTTCATGGTCCCTCAAATCAAACTGCGGTTGTGTAATTTCACCAACTAGGCAAAGCAACGCGGACTATGAGATGTTTGATGGTTTGACCATGCTTGACCCTTTCTTTTCCAGGTCATTTCATGGTCACTCAGCATCTCATGAAAAGGATAATTCATTCCAGAAGAGATTGGCGGAGACCATGTTGGTTCCGCAAATGCCAGCCATAACTTTGAAAAGGGTTGCTCCCGATATGCAACCCTCACCACAAACAAAAATAGGTAGATAAAGCGGTCAAATAGTCAATAATTTGCCCATTATATGTAATTATAATATATATATATATATATATTTATCTATATGTATGTATATATATGTATATATATATATATATGTATGTATATATATGTATATATATATATGTATGTATATATATATGTATTTATATATATATGTAGTTATATATATATGTATATATGTATGTATATATGTATATATATGTGTGTGAGCTCCCGTCAAAATCCTTTATATACATCTGAGTAGTTGCTGTTGTTATGGTTATCGCTTTTGGGGGGGGCCTATCGCTTTACAGGGTTTAGTGGAAATCAGCATAATATTCGAGATCCAACATGAAGCCCAAATCCATTCCTAAACAGGCTCGGAAATGGATCGAGGAATTGTTTTGTTGGTTTCAGGTGCTTCGGCAACACTTCATGTTCCTTTCATTTTGCATTCATTTGCATGCATTTTTCCTTCATTAATCTTTCATTTGCATGCATATTCCTTTGATTTTGCAGTCATGTCCTGTCATTTTCCTTTCATTCTCCTTTCATGTTCCTTTCATGTGTATTCATTCCCCTCATCTTCCTTTCATGTTCCTTTCATTTTCATTCCAATGTGCATTCATGCATTCATGTCCTTTCATTTCCTTTCTAAAGTTATGGAAATTGCATGAAATGGCTCTATGGCTTGGCCAGGGGAACGAGTGCAACAAATGTTTATCGCTAAGTTATCGCTAAGGTTATCGCTAAATAACCCCTCGAACATATGACATTGTTCGAAGGAAATTTGCCACACAAACGATAGAGAGAGAGAGAGAGAAAGATAAACCGAGAGAGAGAGAGAGAGAGATAAAAATAAAAATAAAGAAAGAACGAAAGAAAGAAAGAAAAAACACAAAAAAAAAAGGAGAACAAGCGAGCGAGTTCGATGCCAAATGATATGGTAACTGCAGGAAACAGAGCACTACAGGTTGAATTTCTCTCATCGG
This sequence comes from Cladocopium goreaui, assembly GCA_947184155.2. Taxonomy (NCBI): domain Eukaryota; class Dinophyceae; order Suessiales; family Symbiodiniaceae; genus Cladocopium; species Cladocopium goreaui. Next base: position 688,808 of record CAMXCT020000025.1, read on the forward strand.
TTTTGCCCGTTCTGTAAATGTGCATAACAGTATTTGCTTGGTTTACGCAAAGTTTGTATGATGGACTGTCATGTATGGTCCCAGGTTATCTCTTTGGGGGGTGGGCCCTATCGCTTTACAGTGTTCTGTTCTGTGCACATCTTTGACAAAAAACTCCTGCAATACTAAAGTGGTCTTCAACCATTTTGACTGTGACTCATATATATATATAATATACCAATGCCCTCATCCATCATCATATTACACATTGAAATAACAGTGCTTGGGTACTTGGGTATCTCGTTGGTGTTCACACACACCCATATTATATTGTTGTTGATATCCCTGTTACAGTACATCCCCACCAAAAAAAACAACAACAAGTATTCCAGTTATCTCCCAATTTTCCCTAATGAATCCCCAAATGTTGTGGAGCAACCATTTTCTTCTGCTCTGAAGTATCCAGTTGTGGATGGAAACCCCTTTGAGCATCAAGGAGCCGATCCGAAATCGGAAAAATCCCGCGTCAACTTGGCATGAACAGCCAGGAATTTGGCCATTTGTGCATAGTCAGTTTCTGTCACTGAACATGGTAACTTACTTAAGACGTCATATCCAGCAAACAACAGTTTTTGGTGTTCTTTTAATTTGGGAAGCAAAACAAAATCGAGGCCACAAAGCACAAGAGGAAGAATGCACTGATTATGTATGTATATATATATGTATATATGTATATATATTTATATATCAATATTTGTATTAAGACATCACAGTCTCCAACAGTTGGCACTCTCAGTATGTACATATCCAACATGTCTGCGACTAGGCTGAAGCTCAAACTACCAATATACAATGGTTATTCCACTTAAATGATGAAAGGAAGTATAATCCCATCCCCCGTTCATATATTTCATATTAAAGATCCCCATCACATGGTCCCAAATATGTTTTGCATTTTTTTCTATTAAACCATGGTTTCTGTGATCCATATGAACGGGATAAGGATAGAAGGATAGAAGGGATTACATGGCCACACAAGACCAGCAGTATAGAACTCGACTGCTAAGTGGAGCACTTAGTAGGCAGCATCACAACATGGGCTCTTACAACTGCATCGCATATTTTTTCAAGTGATTGGTTAGCTTATAAGCCCATTATTCGATATATCACCTATAAAAACCATAGTGAAATCGGAGTTATGTTCACCAACTTAACTTTTTTTTTCCCGGCCAACTTAGCTGATATGGGACCAGGTTGATCAGGGGCATAGAACTCTCATGGGAATCCCATAGGAATCCCTCAGACATCCCATAGTAATCCTACAGAAATCTCATCGATTAAGGGCACCGATTCCCAGCTCAATCCAGCTCAAGCAGGCCGCGGATTCGCCAAGCAGGAGACCTAGACTCCGGCTCTTGGGGCAAAAGGAGTTGGTAAGGGTCAAACGTGTCAGTCACATTCAATGAGTTGAATTGAACACCAAAAAATACGGGGGAGGGGTTGAGGCTTTTGCTGTATAGTCAAGTTGTTGCTATTTACCCTGCAATTTCATGTAGATATTAAGACATAGATACGGACCCATGGTTGTTTCCCGCTGGGAAAATTATCTACGATTGGTGTGTTTTCCATATCTACGTGTTCATTTACTGGAGGGTAAATGGGACAATGCCTTTTACCCAATGGGATTTGGGTGTCCCAATTTCAAAACAAACCAATGTATATAATCTATATATATATATGTGTAAATGACATGTGGTCATGGGCCAAAATACACGCCCCGGACCGCAGCTTTGGGTCATTTCTTATGTGTAATATCCAGCGGTTGCTGATAGAGCGACCAATCCCTAAAACAGAAAAATACCCTCTGGTAAGCAAAGGTGGCAATGGAAAATCCCCTATCAATGGATGTTTGCTATTTAATGGGAAAATCATCTACAGTTGTGGCCGTTTATGTGTTATAACTGGTTACAAAAGGGTTTATACACTCTATAAATGTGCTTTTTTAGTACTTATAACTGGTATTTTGGGCCATAACTAACTGTACTTACATGTCAATGGTGGATGTCCCATTGCCACGTTACCGAAGGGTTAACATAGTCCAGGACGGTGTTACCCAACCAGAACGGTGTCGAAAAACCTTTTTCGGCCACCAGGACAGCATTGTTCGACCCACACCCAATAGTTGTGAATGGAGGCTCAAGCCAGCAATGCTTTAAGTGGATGATCACCCAGTTGTTTTCGGAAAGTTTCATATCCCAATAAGTTTACAAAGGTCTACTTCACCTACGTAAACATGAAATCTCGGAAAGGGACGTTGAATCGTATTTCTACAAGGCTTATCCCAAACCCTGCCATGGACTCATCCCATTTTCATGTCACCAATGGCTTCATGCATGCAGAATCAGGTGTGTTCCAAGGACAACAAAAACAATAGTACCCAAATACACATTGATAATGGCTAGTAGCCAACCTTAGATACAAAAATCAAAGCACAACATCTACTTTGGGGGGTGCAATTGAGGTCACAAATGGCTACAACATGCTACAACCATGGTTATAAAATGTTACAAACCCTCACAAATTGGGGTTCAACCCCTATCACTGGGTTTAATTAAATGTCTACCATCTGGCTATTTAACGTAGCCATGGACAATCACCAAATTTTTAAGTTCGGTAAACCATCTTTTTCTATGGGCCATCTATACCGAGGGTAACTGGAACTGCGCTGCTACCATGCCAAACAAAATCATACACTCGATCCAGTGGTACACCATCTGCAGGATTTCCTAGATGTTTCATGGGGGATTTCCATGGATTTCCCAGTCGTCACCTGCCGGTTGTTTCAAAAAACCAGTCGTCATGGTCATGACTTGGATGCCTTGGGGGTTACCTCCATGCCTCACCCTCTGGTAATTTAACATAACTATGGAAAATCACCACTTTTTAATAGGTAAATCAACAATTTCTATGGCCATTTTCCATAGCTATGTTAAAGTACCAGAGGGTAGGACACCTCCACATTGTAGGGCCATCTGAAAAACCACATCTAAACGCTCGACAGCTGGGTGATCACTGCCTGTTCTGAATGTTTTCCTACGAGTAACTGGCGAACCAACGCAGCACTGGATGGCTGTCTGTACGTGAATTTGGAAAGCGTAAGATGATGAGAATGATGGGATTGGAGGATCAATACGTGGTATATGGGCTACCTATAGGTCATCCATCCCATTTCATGGGAATCCCAAATTTTTTGACGGGCATATATATATATATATGTAATGATAAACCATCCCCGAAATCACCATAAATAGGTGACATAAACCATTAAAAAATTGGTGGTTTATTATTGTTTTACCAACATTATACATATATCATATATCATATATCCTTATTAACGGATAAATGATCATCCCCCACAAATTGAGCAATTTACCCATGGATCAAAATGATTGGTGCCAACAACTTGGAAGGTTTCGGAATCCCTTCCCACTTCCCAAAAACCATGGTGCTTAGTTGGAGATTTTACACATATTTGGGGAAAAAGTAGGGGATTTGCCATACTAAAGTTGCTAAAGTCACTGTAGATATAGCGAGCCCATACATAGTACCATATGTTTAAATCTTCTTGAGTTTGGGTGGCTGTCAAAAATTACCGATATTCCCAAAAGGATGTGTCTGAAAATGGGGTACACGGTATACCCCCAGTGATGGCCATTGCAATACGACCATGGGCATAAACCAATGGATCCTGGGATACCGCTCAAACAAAGCCACATGATGTTCATGCTAAACCATCGTTTTTAATTGATGTGAAAAGGTATTTCCACATGTTTGACCCAAACCCCGAAAATAGTGTTGGTTATATATTTGTTTTAAACAAACAAACTCCATATATTCCAAATGTATCCAAATGTTAAATGCACATCTCAAGAAGATAGATCCCCCAACATGGCTGGATTTTAGAACAAAACTGCCAACAAAACTCACAAAAACTGTTGATCCTGTTCTAGCATTGGGCAAATCTCGTGTTCAGATTATGGTTTTCATGTCCGACTGCCACAATAGTGTACCCTCTGGTGAACTAAAATAGCAATGGAAAATGGCTATTTATAGTGGATTTTCCCATTAAACATGGTGATTTTCCATTGCTATGTTAGTTCACCAGAGGGTAAATGTCAGGGCCATCCAAGGCCTACTGTACGTGCTGTTTGCCTTTTGTCAGGACCTGGTCGCCACACCCGTTTTTTGAGGGACGCGCCTGACGAGCAAATGGGAATCTACCCTCAAACTTTTGCAGTCAATTTTGGGGTAGCTGACTTTGATTTGGGGACATCACTGTTAGGTCTGAATTGAACCGTTTATTTCTTCATATCCTAGTGCCCCCCATAGTGAAAATTCCCTGGGAAGTAAAACTGTATGTTACTGATTAGTACACGTGCGACATATATTATACAGGAGAGGCCCGCGCACACCCGGACCTGGAATCTGAAAGCAGCATTTGGACCAAAACCATGCAAAGTTAATCAACGATTTAACAATACCAACATACGAACGTTAATCAAATCAACATGTGCTCGCCAAAGAGGTTCCTAATAATACTAGTGAGAATCAAATTCCTTCACTAAGAAGTCAATTGTCCAATCATGTCCAATCTGTAGCGTCGCCCCAATATAAACATCAATTAAAATGCGCTTGGCAAAGAAGTTCCCTGATAAGCGCCTTTCTTTGAATGTATATTCAACCAAGGTCAAGCACAATGTGCTGCCTGAAGAGACAAACTAATCAGGACCAAAGTACCTATATACTAAAAAACTTTACATATATGGGTATGGGTCAACATTTTTAGTGGGATGAACATCCATTTACCAGCTATTTTGGGGTTCAATAGGTACCAGGGTTTTGACCCATCCCCATATGTTTCACATTCGTTTTGTATCAACCGAATCCACGCCGAAAAAAACACATGGCCTCTTTAAAAAGTTGGAGGTCCAAGACTCCAAGACCAGCATTTCAATCCAGTTCACCATTTAAGGTCAATCGTAAAATTGTAAATAATAATAAGGGCAAATTTTACTAAAGGTATATAATTTTAAGTTACCCTTATAAATTTATAAATAGTAATTATAATTATTTTTTATTATTTAAGGTAAATTTTATATTGAAATAAGGGGAACACCTTGAAAATCGTGAGCACAACTGCTGGCAAATAGTTTCTACTAATTTCAGGAAACTTACCGAGAGCATGAAGGGGTTTACAGGCAATTACCCATTCAATCACACTTGAACATTTGGATGATCTATCATAGAATCTACCCTCTGGTAAACTGTCATATAACATCATATAACTATGGAAAGATCCACCATTTTATAGCTAGGTAAGTTAATCATTGGTTAATCATTGGTTAATCTAATCAATGGCATTTTATATGGCCATGACGAAGCGGAACCGATGAAGATTGGAGGGACCGATTCCATTTTTTTAAAAGGCCGCCGATTAATGTCAGGCCTAAATTTCAAGGAATATTCCCAGAATTCATATGGCCAAACATCTGGTACGTTTACGTACCTCCATTTTAGGAAATCCTGAAATTCCCATTGACACATGTTTCATAGAACATGAACCCCCATTGACTATGACACTGCCATGGGTCACCCATGCTGTGACAGAAAGAAGTTCTTTGGATCTCTTATTCTGACTGACAGTGACATGATGGGGACATCCCGCTGGAAACCAACATGAAGCCCATGAACATGCATAAACATTGTATACTATTTATATACCCACAGGGAACATCCTCTCCACAAATCTTGCAAAGTCTTGGCAACTCGTTCTTTGCTGTAAACCCATCGGGAATGACATACGGTAAGGATTTGATAATATCATGTCAACCCCGGATTAATAGACCATGGTTTATTAATAAGGGAGGTACTCCCCAAATAGTGATCATCAAATACTTACATGGTACCGTCCCAATTCAACAGCTTAGGTCTTTGTTAATCCAGGGTTGAAATATTATCGGATTCCGAGTTGACTACTTCCCGATCTTTACGACGCACTAGCCGCCCAGTGTTGATGGCCCGAACTATACAATTGTCAAGCCATCAACTGTCAGCAATCCACTTGATTTGTCTGGAAAACTCAGCAGAAGGAATCCGAACACATCAAAATATAAATGCTGGTATACCAATCCAAAATCCAGGTACTACATGATTCCTAATTTGGCATCCCAAAAAAAATATAGCAAGAGGAATTCGCGGCGACATCGTTTTTGTCTCTCGTTTCTTGGGGGATAACTATCATCAAGTGAGTCATCGCATCTCATTATAGTTGGTTGATCGGTTCCCCTACTATGAGTAAGAGTAATCCCATGTAATCCCCATGAAACCAGGTAGTAATAACCAATCAACAGGGGTATGTATGGAAAATCCATCAGTATCATCATTTCTACGTGATTTTCCCATTAGCAACCTCCATGTATGGCTAACTATAGCAATCAACCATGGTATTTTCAAGGTTCAATTGAGCCATGACAGCAATACCCCTATCCCATCTCATTATACCAGTTGGTTGATAGGCTTCCCTACTGGTTATTATAATGCCCAGTAAATTAGACTAATTTAGGTACTACCCTCTGGTAAACTAACATAGCTATGGAAAATCACCATTTTTAATGGGAAAATCCACTATAAATGGTCATTTTCAATAGCTATGTTAAATTACGAGAGGGTAACCAATCAACCAGGGATATTTTGAATGGCTCAATTGTCTCCATGAAACCAAGGATCCCAGCCTCAGGCGCAAGGCATCAAGTACGCCTTGCTGCCCGGGGTCCTCAGAAGATGGGGGAAAGCTACTGGCAAAATGACACATTTGGATACCCAAAATACCCTGAGAAGTAGATGTTTGTGTATATGTAAATACATATATGATCATATATGTATATTTATAGACAGTATGTATATATAAAATTATATATATATATATATATACACAAGGTGATGCCCCCCAGTCATCTAGAAGCTGGTTTATGAATCCATTGAATTTGGCTGTTTCAACAAAATTATGGCAGGGAGCAGGAAATTTTTTTAGATCTTCACAGTGCCCTCAACGTTGCCAAACATGGGATGAAATGACTCCCGCAACTAGTTAGGTATCATGAAATAAGATGACATCAGACAGTTATACCTGTTGAGGGCTATATCTGTATATAATTGCAATTTCTGAACATTTGATTTTAACTTTATAAATAATGTATCATCTGTAATTGGGTATCATCTGTATATGAAAATGAAAAGTTATAATTGGGTATAATCTGTATATGTTATAATTGGGTACCATCTGTAATTGGGTATGTTTTCCCATTTGTTAAGGGTTGTACCTCTTCAGTGTATAAACTGGTATATATACTAGTGGTTATATATTGGGTACCGGGTATAAGTGGTTAAATACTATATACCGGGATATACCGGGTATATGACATACTAGTGGTGTAATTAACTGGTATACCTTGATGACATAAGTTAAATATGACTACTGGTATATAGTAGTTTCTATTCATTCTATTTTTTCCCAGTTCACCATGGCCGCGCGCAGCTCGCCCAGCTACCCATCTGCCCTGACGCCAAGTACGCCGCAGGCCTCTGGCAAAGTTGGGACGGGTGCCGTTATCTAACCATCAGAATAACCATCAGAGAACCCACAAAAATATGGCAATAAAATGACAATATATATATATATTATATTATATATATGTATATATGCATATATGTCTATATGTATATATGTATATATGTATATATGTATATATATATATATATATGCATATATGTATATATGTATATATGTATATATGTATATATGTATATATGTATATATGTATATATGTATATATGTATATATGTATATGTATATATGTATATATGTATATATGTAAATATGTATATATGTATATATGTATATATGTATATATGTATATTATGTATATTATGTATATTATGTATATTATGTATATTATGTATATTATGTATATTATGTATATTATGTATATGTATATATGTATATATGTATATATGTATATATGTATATATGTATATATGTATATATGTATATATGTATATATGTATATATGTATATATGTATATATGTATATATGTATATATGTATATATGTCTATATGTATATATGTATATATGTCTATATGTATATATGTATATGTATATATATATATGTATATGCATATATGCATATATGTATATATGTATATATGTATATATGTATATATGTATATATGTATATATGTATATATGTAAATATGTATATATGTATATGTATATATGTATATATGTATATATGTATATATGTATATATATATGTGATAATATATGGAGTTTTGCCATCAAACATGGAGGTATAACCATGGATTAGTGGGAATATCATGGGAATATACTAGGGATTAATCCTCTCCGGCTTCATCAGCCCCATGGCAATTGAACTTGCCCCATTGAGTTTGGGGATTTTTCCAGCCATGTTGACCGGAGGGATCCGGATGGTACTGTAACCAGCGACTCAGGTCGAGCAATAATTCTCCTCCCATTTTCCAATGAAGTACAAACTGGTTGGTGGTTGACTTACCCCTCGTTTCAACCCCTCTGAAAAATATGAAAGCCAGTTAGGATTATTATTCCCAACTGAATGGGAAAATAATCCAAATGTTCCAAACCACCAACCAGCAAACTCATCATATCCATGACCACAAGCAAAGCTAGATCATCTCACTCAGCACTGTTTGACTTAATGTGTCTTCATTACCAAAAAAACAATAAATAAACATTACTTGATAAGTGAGTTGAGTCATGAATTTGGTCACGAGGTACCCTCTGGTAATTTGTTACATAGCTATTGAAAATGGCCCGGTCGAAATAGTGGATTTTCCCAGCTAGAAAATGGTGGATCTTTCCATAGTTATGTGGCTGTTTACAAGAGGGTAACATTCAATGGTTTCAACCCCTTTGAAAAATATGAACGTCAATGGGAAGGTTGACATCCCTTTTTTTGTTATGGCAAATAAAAACCATGTTCCAAACCACCAACCAGAGTAAGTTATCATTAATCACCATGATTACTCACCATTAATCACCATTAAGCCATATTAAACCACCAACCAACAATTGGATTTTGACTATTGGAGGAGTACGTCATTCAATGACTGGTTGGTGGTTAATAATGGTTAATAATGGTGGTTATGGTTAACCATTCTGGGAATTTTAACCATAACTGCTTGGTGGTTGACGATTACCCTCTGAAGAATATGACTTCGTAACCTTCAACAGGGATGATTCGACATTCCCAATATTAATGGAAAAATCATCCAGCCATGAACAAAAAACCACCAACCAGCAAACTCATCATATCCATAACCACAAGCAACACTAGATCATCTCATTCAGATTACTCACCATTAATCACCATTACCCTCTGGTAAACTAACATAACTATTATGGAAAATCACCGTTTTTAATGGGAAAATCCACTATAAATGGTCATTTTCCATAGCTATGTAACAAATTACCAGAGGGTAAACCATATCATACCCCAATTTTTCCAAACTTGACCCAGATCCAGCCGAGGCGCAGTCACAGACAGGCCTCGGTGCGTGCGACGTCAGACGTCGGTCACGGTCGTCAAAATATCCGTAAATGTCCATTAAAATCCCATTAAATTCCCATGAAAATCCCATTTAAACTGATATATATATATATATATTTCATTATGATATTTTTATATCTCACTAAATCTCATTTAATGTCAATCAAACCCACGAAAATGCAATTAAAATCCTATTAGAATCTTATCAAAAGTTCAACCCCATTAACATAATACATTGACATACCCTCTGAAGGAATTGCAATTAATTTGGGTTCAATTGCAATTAATTTGGGTCTGGTTTTTTGAATGTGCCTTGGGCCATGTAGATCAAATACATATACATATATATATATGTTGACATATGTGATGTTGATCTTCATGTGCAGATATAATTGGCATTGCAGTGTGATACACACATATTGTATATGATAATTATACATTTTTTTTTGTCTTGGGCCTCAGTGTCAGTGTTGGACATCAAAAAACTTCTCTCATATAGACTATATACATATGTGTCGGTATAACATATATACATATATAATTTTAAATAGGTATATATATATATATTAATTACATGCATACAGAAAAATATGCGATTCTCTTGGCGGCCTTTTCTGCGTCAGATTTGTTTGTCTTACTAAGGTAAAGCGCATGCAACCAAATTGTTTACTTTTGGATACTTAGGGGATTGAAATGACCTACTTTCAAGTTCCAATAGCTTGAAGATAGAGTATTGTTTCAACATAGTTCAACATAAGCTATAAGATTTTAAATCCTGCGCTTAACGTACATTCGGCCATGTATAGGGACTTAAAAGCACATCGAAGCTCGCTACGCTGAAAATTCAAGATTCTACGACAGTTTCATTGAAATATTCAATCCCCTACGTAGCATAAATCAGGCCGCTCATGGATGCTAAGTTTCTTTTCAAAAAAATACTGCAAGACTTCTCCCAATTTTTCTGGTAATATTCTATCCCTTGTATAATGAACATTCTTCAAGAGCTGTCAAGCACGTTAAGTTCACTGGATTCAAAACTTAAGGTGAAAGTGTCCCTCAAAGCCTTTGTCCTGGCAATATTCGATCTTTGATCCACTGAAACTCAAGAGTAGATTAAAAGCCTGGACGGTCCCCAGAAAGTGAAAAGTAAGGGATTGATTGAAGATTGTCCGATGTTTCATTTGGAAATGTTCAATGTTGAAACCACTGGAACTACATAGTGTAAGATCAGGACCACCTTTAGAACAAATCATAAGTACAGGATTGACAGTGAAGATTGCTCCAAAACCTTTACAGGTTCCTGGAACAACCTAAATCATAGGTACAGGGCACTATACACAACATTCAGTTTTATGGATATTGCACTTTGCAACAATCACGTTGTGTTTATTCTGGCCCTTGTATGTGATTGGAATGAACCACATTTAAATATGTATTTAGGAATGCTGTCTGTTTTCCTTGATGGTTGGCACCTCCCCTCCAAGGAATATAGCACATTTGAAAGAAAGCCTCCAAGTCCAACACCTTAAGAGAATTGACACTCTCTGAACGGAACTTTGCTTTGCCTGCAATGCTGCCCCTGGCAAGTCAAAATTATATATTATGACACTACATATGTATATATGTAATTATATATATATATCTCTCTCTCTATCTATCTCTCTCTCTTTCTTTCGTATATGTGTGTATGTGCACTGCACTAAAGAAATGCTGCGCATAATTATGGAGCTATACGTTCTAAAAAGGATACAGATACCCCTTTGGAGAAACGCTGCGTTGTACACATAGGCTCTCAATGTTGAGGCTGCTCCTTCGCAGAGGATCTTGAATTTTTGAAAAGAATGCAAAAAGACACACCTCATAGCGTACTGATATACTGCATTTTTGCTGCGTTGATCTGAAGAAACAATGTGTTTTCTGAAGGCACCCAACTTCTCAAAAAGACTGCTGTATGGGACTACAGCGTGCCACTTGTTGGCGGTACTTTCTGATGTAAACACTACATGTTCTTGAAGAATATGGCACTTCTTGAGCAAGCCCTATTTTTTGAGAAATGGACGTGCAATGAATACTGCACTTGTTCATGGACATGCACTTTATGCGAACGCGACCCCTTCTCAAGCAAGTGGTAGCTTTGGCTGCGATGTTTTTTGTTGGTGCATCATTTGTTTCACTTCTGACTGCATTTTTGCCAAGAAATATTGCAATTTGGAAGGGCACACCTCACCTTCATACAGGCTTGCTCCATAACTTTGGTCTTGGGGGCCTAGCCGCGTAGTGGCTAGCCGTATACGTGTCCATACGAGCCCATGCCGTGAAATCAAAAACAAGTGAAACTCTGGATGGAACACATGTAATGTCTGAAAATTGCTCAACATGGTCAGTCGCATCACAGGCCTGCACAGAAGAATTCTGTGAGGCTATGTGCAGCGCAGTCAGTAGGCATCCCATTATGTAGCTTGTCTAGTTGGGTTGGATCTAGCAAAAATCAGGATCTACAATAGCAATATTGGAGCAATATGGGGCAATCATGGTCCTCAAGATTGTTATCAATGTTTGGCAGGGTTAGTGACCACAAACACCCTTCAGAAATCTTACCACTTGAAGTCCTGAAAATTGATTGGAAAATTGTTGCTATTAATTAGGGTCCAATTATCTACCAAAGTCGATCGACTTTGGTGGAAAATTGGGAAATTTCAGACCCAAATTAATAGCAACAATTTTAGTCTGAAAAAAAAACAAGATTTTGTAGAAGTCAGGTTGCGAAAATGTGTACCTGACTTCTACCAAAGTCGTTTGACTTTGGTAGATGTTCCTTATCCCAGCAAAATATGGTAGATCTTGCTATCACATTTCGAAGGGTCAAGATCTACCATATTTGCTTTTGCATTTGAAGATCTACCAAAGTCAAACGACTTTGGTGGAAGTCAGGTTCACATTTTTGCAACCCAAGATCTACCATATCGATGTTTCTGAATTGCTATATATTTGGGTTTATTGCAATTTCGCTGGAATCCCCAACGCTTAAAGTACCCACCTCCACCAAACGATGGAAAGATTCCACTCGTTAATGAGCATGAAATAAACTATAGTCAGTGCATGGGATACTCATGAGATTGCGGTACTTGATGAGCTGGAAACTCATCAACTAAGTCGGACCGTATCTGTTGCATTATGTACTAGTTGTGTTTTAATTATTCTATCGCGCTACAATATTTTGGTAACCCAACGATTATGCCCCAACCAGTCCCAGTGCAATGCTTGCCTGGGGGTTTCTCAGGGCAAAAAGTGCGAACGCAATAGCCAATGAGCAATAGAGGTGCGGCCCTTATTTTCACACGAACAATCTTTCCGCCATTATCTTTTAAAGCTTATTTCCTCAACTTCTTTGCCAAGAAGTTTCCTGAAAAAAACATGCCTACATGTGGTCAATGGTACTCTTTCAAAGAAGTATTGTAATCCAGAACTCTCAAGGGTAAAATTGCATAAAGTGCTACTACATTGTTTATTAGCGGAATATTGCGTTTTTCAAAAGTCCATGGAACAGTTGCATATATAAATATATATATATATGAGGTATGATATATGTATGATATGCATATATGTACATCATTTACATGTATATGCATTTAACTATTTATAATTATATATATATGTTACGGGAGAGGTTTTAGTAAAGGGATGGCGCTTGCTTTCGGAGGAATGCTTGTCGTTTCGGAAGAATGACGCACATTTTGAGGGCTCCCTGAACTCAAGGCAATATAGACTGCATCATGTTCAAGGAAATTCCGCGTTCTTTTCACAGAAATGCTGCTCTCTTCTAGCCATTTTTTTGCACACAACGATGCGACACTCTCTTACAAGCAAGCGGCACGCTTTTACCAATGCGCATGATATGTTGATAGATTATATCTAAAGAATATGCTGCACCTTCTCAAGGGAAGAAACTGGACTGTCTTGAAACAATATCTACTGCATATGGCAACAGACTTGTATGTCAAAGGACTGAATTTGAAAGGTAACACTCTGCTTTTTATCTGTGTGGATACTGTATATCTTGAAAGGCTCATTGAAAGCTGGTCTTTACTGCACTCTTGTCACGGAGTTGCTGCCCTCTCTGAAAGTGATGCTGCACTTTCCTGGGAAAGTGTGTTCTTTGAAAATGGTTGGCGTTTTTTCAAACTGTGTGCCTAAATAGTCTATGAAGTGACAACTGCTTTCCTCAAAGAACATTACACTCGTGTGCAAGAATTATTGCATAAGCAGAAAAATAGCATGAAGTAGCCTAGTGCAGAGTCTTCAAATCCTTGGCAGCATCGGCTCAATACTTCTTTGAGAGTACAAACAAGAAAAACAGCTCACCACAGTCATTACACCCTGAACAAAATTGGTGCAAAATGTACCTCATGTGCAAAAAGTTTCAGTACCACACAAACATACATAATATATTAGTATATTTGCAAATATGATCGCGTTTGCATATACATATGTATATATATATATGATATATGAGATATGTATATATACATACGTCCTTCAAATAAAATATAGATATGGGTTTGTTGCCACTTTGCTGCCACGTGGTTGTGTGTGTGTCTGTGTGTGTGTGCCTGTAATCGGTTGAAACTAGAGACCACAGCCCAACTCACTCATGTTGGCAAGAGTATTTGGCACGTTTTGAGGAAACAATTACATTTTTTTTGTCAGGCAATTTTGCTTCCCTACCGAACAAGTAAAAAAGCTCCTCCAGTGACTTAACAAACACTGGAACACAACATGCAGCCAATATGTCCATGCGGGGTGTGTCAAGCATGTGAGAAACACCACCGAGTTTTCAAAGGCAAGTAGTCACATGATTAAATCAAACAAATCCGGTGAAATTGGGCGTCTTGCGCGTCTTGTGACAATTCAAAAATTACTCCACGATCCAAAACCACTGGGAGCCTAAACGCGCGGAAAATACAGTAAAGAAAATCAAAAAAACAAAACTTTGGGCCACATGTGACTATCTTCCCTCGCTGTTTGCGTTTTGTTCGTTGTTTTTGTGGGGATTTGCTGGTGGGGGACCGGGTCCGGATCCGAAAGGATTCCTGCAATATACCAGTCCTATTTTTTGAAGCTGAGTCCCTGCATGTGATATGTGAAATCAAATCACACAGTGGAGCTGGGTCTACTAATTACCACTTATTCTGTAGGCGCACTTAAAGGTCACTTCATTTGTGTCTGCGGGGATTGTGAATTCAATTTGACAAAGAACAACAAGATTCAGAAACGCGTGGGGCTCACAGTATCCCTTCTGTCAAACACATGGACCGCTGATGGGCTTCACCAATACCTGTACACATTTGGTGTGCATGTGGATGAAAATCCAAGAATTACATGGAATCAAAAGCCTAAGGGATATTCAAAAAACAAAACCCAAATTAATTGCAATTGAACCCAAATTAATTGCAAATCCTTTCTGGTAAACTAACATAGCGAACTGGAAAATCACCATTTTTAGGTAAATCAACGAACTAAATTGGCCATTTTCCATAGCTATGTTAAATTACCAAAGGGTAGATTTCAAAACATCTTCAAAGATTTCAAACAAAAAAACGTTCAGACGTTGAGTTTTCACAGTTTTCTTGCCCTTCAAGCAACCCAATGAAAACACAGTCCAGTTCACTGCGAAATCAAAACCAAAGACCAATATATATATATATATCTATCTATCTATCTATCTATAAATTCGGGTGAAATGGGGACGATTAACACCACACATCAAACATGTGCGCTACGTCTCAAAGCTTAATCCATATTCATAGAATATTTCCAAGGCTTTGTTGTATAAGCAATATAATGTGTATATATATATATATATATATTAATCGAAGGAAGTTTAGAAGTCAAACTTCCGACAATATGGACAGGTGAAAAGCAGAGTAGGGAAGAGGCAGAGAGAAGAGAAAGATTAGAAGAGAGAAGAGTAGAAGAGAAAGAGTCAGAAGAAAGAAGATGCAGATGTGCGAAAAGGTAGGAAAGTCGCGAAAAACACTATGTTTTTCCAATGATTTGGGGCTCCGGAGGGTCGAAAAGTAGGCTCGCTAGAGCGGCGGGTGCGGAGCCAGCTGGCCAGATGAGAGAAAAAATTGCACGCCGTTGTGGCGCGAAGCACATTTCCAAGTCAAAACGTACAAAACACACCAGGTTCGGACCACTTTCGGCAGTTGAGATGTCGAAAAAGTGCACGCCGTTGTGGCGCGAAGCACATTTCGAAGTGAAAATGTACAAAACACACCAGCTTCGGACCACTTTTGGAAGTTGAGATGTCGAATGGCACGCCGTTGTGGCGCGAAGCACATTTCCAAGTCAAAATGTACAAAACACACCAGGGGCGGACCACTCTTGGCAGTTGACATGTCGAAAAAGTGCACGCCGTTGTGGCGCGAAGCACATTTCAAGTCAAAATGTACAAAACACCTCAGCGTCGGACCACTTTTGGAAGTTGAGATGTCAAAAAAGTGCACGCCGTTGTGGCGCGAAGCACATTTCCAAGTCAAAAGTGTTAAAAACTGACGGTCTCGGACCACTTTTGGAGGTTCAGATGTCGAAAAAGTGTCAAAAAAGTGCACGCCGTTGTGGCACGAAGCACATTTCGAAGTTAAAAGTGTAAAAAACTGAGGGTTTTGAGCCTTTTTTGACGTGACGATGTCGAAAAGGTAGACACTGATTAACTTAACTAACTAACTTGACTAACTTAACTAACTTCACTAACTTAACTACCCTAACCTCGACAACAACAGCAACAGCAACAGCAGCAGCAACAACAACAACAACACCAACACCAACCACAACAACTACAACTACAACAACAACAACAACAATAGATCGATAGATGGAGAGATAGATAGATAGATAGATAGATAGATAGATAGATAGATAGATACATAGATAGATAGATAGATAGATAGATAGATTAGATAGATTAGATAGATTAGATTAGATTAGATTAGATTAGATTAGATTAGATCAGATAGATAGATAGATAGATAGATAGATAGATTAGATAGATTAGATTAGATTAGATTAGATTAGATTAGATTAGATCAGATAGATAGATAGATAGATAGATTAGATAGATAGATAGATAGATAGATGGATGGATAGATAGATAGATAGATAGATGCATAGATCGATACATAGAGAGATAGATAGATAGACGGAGAGATAGATAGAGAGAGAGAGATAGATAGATAGGTCGATAGATAGATAGAGAGAGAGAGAGATAGATAGACTGATAGATAGACACATAGATGGGTCGATAGATAGATAGACACATAGATAGATACATAGATAGACGGACAGACAGATCGATACAAAAGAGAGGAGACCTCAAGCACCTTTCGGTCCATCAGTGGATTCGCTCTGCCATCCCTGATTCACAACAACCAACCTCTCCTATAGGTTTCCTATTTTTGAAACTTCCGCCACCGCCTGGTGCGGTACTACTGGTATTAACATCATATTTCAGGTGTTTCGGGAACGATTTCAACAACCCTTATTGTTCTTGAGTCATCGAAAAACCTCTGGTAAACTAAGAGAACATTACATAAAACAATAGAACACCAGCACAACTTTAAAAGGTAAATCACCATTTTAGCTACAGGATGGGGCCCCCAAGATAGCGTTCAGTTGAAATATTGCTGTGCCTTTACTATGGTTATGGTAGATATGATATAACGAAGTAGTATTCATGGGCTTGAAAAACCAACATTCACATAAGGTTTGGGGGCACCATCCTGTACAGGATGGGGCCCCCCAGTTACAAGTTGGTTTATAAACCATAACAAAACCCCCATGAATACTATGGCTAGATCTACCATAAACCATAGAATTCAGCCACTTTTTTGAGGCAACTGAACGCTATCGAACGGGGGCCCCATCCTGTAATGAAATTCACCATTTTTGATGGGTTTTTGTAATCAAAAATCGCTACACCGCGCCGCTTTTGCCGGCCTCCAGAGTAAACTCCGCCTGTGCCGTTCGTTCGAACGCAGTTGGTGATGAATGATTGGGATTAAATGCTGATGGTGATTTTTCATGGATTTTCAATGGGTTTTTTCATGGGACTTAGTATGATTTAGTTCGCTCAGCTGGCGAACTAATCTCCAATAACTCGGGTTGATGCTAGATATGTAATACTTTATGGAGGTTCTAAACCCAGCTTATAACAGGGGAGCCCACCTGATAAGAAATGGGGTAACCATGGTGATATGAACTTGGGAATGGCTATGAGCTATGATCGTGAAATGGGAATTCATGTGAATAGTTTATGGGGGATATTCCTCTCCATAACTGGTGCTTGATTCAGCTATAGTGGCTAATCAAATAACACATATATTATATATTCTATGAGGATATCAGCCAGGAACGGATGCTCAATACTTATAGTACTTATAGCGAGATATCATCGTCCAAGCGCCCTAACAGCATCACACCAGGCGCTGCATTTGGAGAACAGTTCCAATGCATGGAGAACAAGTCACGTCATTTGTTAATTCATATTGGTTTACTCTGCGGCTATCTTAATTGTATGCCAACCACATGCAGTTCATCAGTTCCACCTATGCTTTATCTGTCCTACTCATGGCCAACAATGGATTCCCTGCCAACAAGCCTTCGCTGGCTGGTACATACTTGTACATCCCCGCTTATAGCGCAATTGAATCATCGTGGCCATTAAAGTACTATAACTTCATATAAATTGTGCGATTTATGTCCCATGTTCTGGGCACATGGGTAAACCCCCTTCCCCCAGCCTCCAGCTCATCTGCTCCATAGCGTAGGCGGAGAAGGGCCATCATGGCCTCCAGAACTATGAACCGAAATCGTGAACCGAAATCTTTGGAAAGCCCTGGTTGTTGAATCCGAATGGAACTATGAACCCAAGGGGGTATCAACCGGAACTATGAATCAACATTTTCATTGATACGCCCTTGGGTTGTTGAATTGATACCCCCCGGGGTTGTTGAACCAAGCGCGGCTGCAAAAACCTAGCAGCCCCACCCTGCACCCAACATTGGGATCAGATGGTATGCACTTTACAGAAATCAGAAGTCAACAAGGCCCAGAGGCCCCACATCGTCGTTGGCATTTCGGGAAGACTTGAACATCTTGAAGACTGAATTTGGAATCATTTGGAATCACCGCATGATGCAATTTCAACAAATATTTCTTAATGTGCCCAGTGTGACAAAGTTTCATCCGCACGCTACCCGCCCTCAACGAGCTGGGGTACCAGCGGACCGAATCGGTGTCAGGTTTCTTAATTGAACGATGCCATTAGGGGAACATCATCTTGTTATTTGCTGAAGGAACACAACACAAAATCATACGACCATCCCAAATGATCCCCATTTCTGGGTGGATTTCTGGGAAAATAAAGCCCAGAGAATGGTACTAAAGCCGTCCAGGGTCCTGAAAATGAGCATTCCCCAAAGCTTATGGGTCTATCATGAAGATGACAAAGACATGGTCCAGTTTTGGCAAAGGCCATAATATCGCATCATATCCCTTGTATTGACTCAGGATTCAAGATTTCTTAGTTCCATGAATGTGGTGCCCCCCAGTGATGTGAATGTTGGTTTATAAAGCCCATTAACTATAAAGTTAATAGTTATAAGTATAACAAAACACTTACTGGTGCTTAGTAGGGAATGAGGGAATGATCCATAATCACTAGTAATAATAAGAACATAGTCATTGGAGTTATGTTCACCAACTTAGCGATTTCGAAAATGGGGGCCCCGCATTGATGGATCACCTTTCCTTCCAGTTTTTTTTTCCCAACGGCCCGGCCGAGACACAGGTGGGGTCTCTTCCAGAGGTGGTTACATGTTGTCTCACTATCCATGATGTCCCATCAACTATTATTACTTGGTGGCACATCCTACCCACGAATCCTAAGAAATGGCTAGTTCACCCTAGTTACAAGTGGATTAACCCTACTCCGACTAACAAACTCAGGGTTTTTGTACCCACTTCGGATTCGTTTTTCTAGTTCGTCACCAAATAACCTCTGGTAACTTAAGAGTTTCTTGTGATGACCCATTTAGTTCGATCATTGACCTACGAAACAACACATACCCTTTGGTAATTTGTCACATAGCTATTGAAAATACCCCATTTAGTTCGTTGATTTACCTATTCAAAATGGTGATGTTCTATAGCTATGTAAACGTTTACCAGAGGGTATGATCATTTACCAAACGGCATCACCCATGTAATCCATCTATTGAATATTTATCAACATTTGCCACGAAATAATCTCCCAACTGTAGGTAAATATACGATCCAATTTTGCATCTGGCATATGCCTATATTCTATACTGGCTAATAATTCATAATGGTTAAGAATGATTAAGAATGGATAGTTCGATAATAATGGGATTTATATAGGGGGGGTTCTTGAAATGGGGGGATCCCCAAGTCAGCATGTTTGTTTCAATACCAAAATGGTCACCGATGACTCGGATGAGTTGGGGTTACCCCCATTTTCGGGAACCAACCATATTTGATCAATAATATTATGGAATAATTGTTCATATTTGATATATTATAATATTATATTAAGGATATTTGGTATATTATATTATTCCACATTTGATCATTATATTATTCCATATTTGATCATATCCTTTGGTGATTAATGGAATAATATACCCTGCGGGTAATGAATGGGATATACTTTATGGGAAAGTGAACGATAATGGTGATTTAGTGGCATATAATATTCTCGCCATATGGGGGTTTCCATCAATGGTGGTACCCCAACAGCTGGATGGTTCATAATGGTTCATAATGGTTCATAATGGAACATCTGCGTAACGTGGATGATTTTTCGGGCTACCCTCATTTTAGGAAACCTCCAATATCTGGTCGGTGGCTTCAACCCATCTTGAAAAATATGAAAGTCAATGGGAAGGATTATCCCAGATATTATGGAAACAAAATGTTTGAAACCACCAACCAGTCCAATATGGTTGCTGGTTGGTGGTTTCAACCCTCTGAAAAAATATGAGTTCGTCAGTTGGGATGATGACATTCCCAATATATGGACAGTCATAAAATTCCATGGTTCCAAACCACCAACCAGAACATGGCTGATTAAGCATATAGAAGGATTATCCCATATGTTATGGAAAATAAAATTCATGTTTGAAACCACCAACCCGCTTTATAGTAAACCAACTATTGATGTTACCTATTGATGTTACCAACTAATAGTGATGATTTAACAATCAGCATGAAGAGTTGCCATATATTGATATAAAAGTCCATGGCTCCAAACCACCACAAAGCCATATTAGTGATGGTTAAAAGTGGTAAATGATGATTAATAGGGGTTAATGATGATTAAAAAATGAGTTCGTCAATGGGAAGGATGACATTCCAAACCACCGTCCCCAGCTATAGTTATAGTATCTTATAGCTATCCCACATTTGTAGAGGATTTTCATTTTAGGAAACCTCCAATATGGATATAAAAGTCCATGGTTCCAAACCACCAGAAAGCCATATTAGTGATGATTAAAAGTGGTTAATGATGATTAATAGGGGTTAATGAATAACATAGCTATAGAAGCCATGGCCCGTAGAATTCGTGAATTTACCTATGAAATTTGGGGATGGTTTACCAGACTGAAAACATCCAACGGTCGCACCTCTTCACTGAGTCCCTCTGGCATGCTCACGCTTCGCCCTGCCAATCTGACCCGGCCTGGTTAGGTATTCTGACAATAGAAGGTTATAAAGATACCTTAGGGTAAACCAACATAGATTTGAACATGTACCCTCTGGGAAACGTTTACGTAACGAACTGGAAAGATCCACCATTTTGAATGGGTAAATCCACTATTGCAATGGCCAGCTTGAATAGCAAACTGTTAGTTTACCAGGCCGGGTAGATACCCTGCAAACAACGACAAATTCTCAGCTGGTGAACGTAGATATTGCTATAGCAAAAGATTAATTAAAGGATTAGTCCCTACCCATCCAAGGTTGACCTAGTCATGATGGCCCTAGCTGTTTATAAATGGTCAACGATTACAATTTGGTCATGGTTAACACTGAATATTCATGGTGGAAAGATGGTGATGAATGGTGATTCATAGTCATTAGTGGTTATGAATGGAATTCTCCTTGGGGAATCAGCTGCCAGGCTAGCTGGGACATTTCCGAAGTCCATGGAGCTTCTGCCATGGCTGGCCATATTTGATGACTGGAAGGTAGGCATATTCAAACAGACATATTACAAGGTGGACCCGAAAACTGATTTGGTGGTGCGGTGAGCTCGGGCTTCTGATAGATATTTCTCTAGTTATTAGGGGTTTTAAAGCATCTTCTGGGGGTGCCATTCTAAATCACCAGAGTGGGCTGTTTTCAGCAACATGTTGAAAGTCAAGATTATCCGCTGAGACGTTGGCTGATGTGCTCCGACTGATAAATTTGGTTGAACATTAAAGATGGTTAATGGTTTATGTATTTTGATTTATCTACTGGGAAAAATCAAATGACTTGAGAGCTTTAACCACCAATTACTTGGGGTAGCGTTTATCCAAGTTTCTGATGGACCCTATTGTAAACTCATATCTCATCATGTCTAGATGATTTTCCTATGCTTTTCCATGTTTTTTCCAGATCTAGTTTAGTTTACAGTATGGTATTCCATAAAATCCCATATAATCCGTATAGATTCCTATGAAATCCCAGTGAAATACCCATCAAATCCTACATACCTATTACATCCCATTTAATTCCGTAGAAGATTTAAATTCTAAGTTTAATGGATCCCAATTCGAATAATGGGATCTAACTAAACCATTTTTAGAGTATCAATGTTTATAACATTCCAATGGATTAAGAGTTATTAATGAATCCCATCAAACTATTAAACATGAAAGCACCAACTTGGTATCACCGCCATGTGGCGATACCAACTTTGACAGTCCGCGAGTCGATTCGGCCTTGAACACATTCACCCGGCCAGCGGAAGGCTGCGGCAAAGTAGTGGCCGTCCTCGCCCAAAAAATCAAATGTACAGGGTGCAGGATGGTGCCAAACGTGATGTGTTGGTGAACATAAACCATAGTTATAAGATAATGGAGGTTATAAAACCATAGTTTATGTTCACCAACATTCTATAAGATCATAACTATAGTTTATAAGTATAATAAACCATAGTTGGTGAACATAAAGCCCATTACCCTCTGGTAAACTAACAGTTTGCGAACTGGAAAATGGCCATAGAAATAGTGGATTTACCATAAAACATGGTGGATCTTTCCATAGTTTTTTGTATGTTTACCAGAGGGTAACTATAGTTATAAGCATAACAAACCATAGATATTGGAGTTATAAACCGTAGTTTAACTATAGTTATGCTTGTTGGTTTATGAACCCCCATTGACTAGTTCGTTATATATACCATAAACCCTAGTGAAGCCACAGTCATATCTCAATTTCACTATCTTGGGGGCCCCATCCTGTGATATCTCATGGGAATATACGGATGATATCTAATGGGAATATTTTTTTGGGGAATGCGGGAATATGATTGGGATATGATGATATCTGATATATCTGATAAATATGATATATCATATATATATATAGTCAAAGGAGGCGAAGGGAAAAAAAGAAACATTGTGGCAATATTGTATCCAGAGCGAACAAGGACAGAAAATCAGTCCACAGCGCCACCGCAAATCCATTGAGCACATCTCAAGCCCACCAGAGCAGTAGTATCAGACAGGTGGGACGGTGGGACATAGACCGCGAAGCATGCAGAAGCCAATGTCATCCGAAGCGTCGAACAAACTGTAAGTGCAATACCTGGATGCGGTTGAACTTCAAATAGTCCTGCCTCAACGTGAAGACCTTGACTTTCTTTCCCGGCGCCGAATTTCTTTTCGATGCTATGACACAAAAAGTGCGCAATCTGATGATTGAACAACAATGTCATCATTATCAGATTTTGGCCCTAAACCATTGCTTAATTTTCAAAGGGTGGGCCCCATGAACTAGTTCGTTATATATACCATAAACCATACTCATCCTAGTTTAGTTGTAACAACTTAGCTAGCTATCTAGGGTGGGCCATCTTGTTATACATGAACAAATATGTATACTTGGTGGCTCATCCCACTTACTAAGTAGGTTATAACCCTAGTTAAAGGTGGATTAAGCCTACTTATCTCACTCATAACAAGGGATATAACCTACTTAAAAAAGTGAGATGAGTCACCAGGGATATAACCTACTTACTAAGTGAGATGAGTCACCAGGGATATAACCGACTTAAAAAAGTGAGATGAGTCACCAGGGATATAACCGACTTAAAAAAGTGAGATGAGTCACCAGGGATATAACCTACTTAATAAGTGAGACGAGTCACCAAGGATATAGCCTACTTAAAAAAGTGAGATGAGTCACCAGGGATATAACCTACTTAAAAAAGTGAGATGAGTCACCAGGGACATAACCTACTTAAAAAAGTGAGATGAGTCACCAGGGATACAACCTACTTACTAAGTGAGATGAGTCACCAGGGATATAACCTACTTAAAAAAGTGACATGAGTCACCAGGGATATAACCGACTTAAAAAAGTGAGATGAGTCACCAGGGATATAACCTATTTCGAAAAGTGAAATGGGTCACCAGGGCTATAACCTACTTAAAAAAGTGAGATGAGTCACCAGGGATATAACCTACTTTAAAAAGTGAGATGAGTCACCAGGGATATAACCTACTTACTAAGTGAGATGAGTCACCAGGGATATAACCTACTTACTAAGTGAGATGAGTCACCAGGGATATAACCTACTTAATTAAAGGACCGGATAACCCCACATGTTACCAACTTCTTTAGACTTAGACTGACCATAGAAGAGCAAGAAGGGAAGAGGAAGTATAAGAGTGATGGAGCGGTGATGGTGGGTGAGTTTGTGTGTATGTATGTATGTTCATGTACAGTGAGTGAGTGAGAGTGTGAGTGAGTGATGCCAGTGTGGTGTGTGTGAGTGAGGGATGTGAGAGTGAGTGAAGTGAGTGAAGTGAGTGAAGTGAAGTGAAGTGAAGTGAAGTGAAGTGAAGTGAAGTGAAGTGAAGTGAAGTGAAGTGAAGTGAGTGAGTGGGTGAATGAGTGAGTGCGGTAGATGAGGTAGGTGAGGTAGGTGGTGAGGTAGGTGAGGTAGGTGAGGTAGGTGAGGTAGGTGAGGTAGGTGAGGTAGGTGAGTTAGGTGAGGTAGGTGAGGTAGGTGAGGTAGGTGAGGTAGGTGAGTGAGTGAGTGAATGTGAGTGAATGTGAGTGAGTGTGACTGAGTGTGAGTGAGTGTGAGTGAATGTGAGTGAGTGTGAGTGAGTGTGAGTGAGTGTGAAGCCTCCCATTAACGTCCCCACCACCGGCCAACGTGGTGTCGGCTCGACCGAAGCCGAACCGTTTGGTAAGGACGAAGGCATCGACCTCAGTGAAGAAACAGACTTAGACGGAGCACAGAAAGCGAGAAGGGAAGAGGAAGGATAAGAGTGATGGAGGGACGATGGTGGTATGTATGTAGGTAGGTAGGTAGGTAGGTAGGTAGGTATGTATTTAGGTATCTATGTATGTATGTACGTAGGGTAAGTTGTTTGTGAGTAAGTTGCTTCGCTTTCATCGAGTTCCACCAGGCTCTGATGTTTTTTTCCGACACACTATCAAAACGATGGTGTGCTCACCATACTTCCGCTGACCAAAGTAATGTTCTGCACTCTTTCGAGCGCAGCCGCACATTTTGTGATCTCTTTCTGCATGCCCTGTGGCTGGTAAACATCGCTGGCACATGATGATGATGATGATGATGATGGTGATGATGATGATGATGTATGTGAGTGAGTGAGGGAGGGAGTGAGTGAAGTGAAATGAAGTGAAGTGAAGTGAGTGAGCGGGTGAGTGAGGGAGGGAGGGAGGGAGGGAGGGAGTGAGGAGTGAGTGAGTGATTGAGTGTGTGTGTGTGGGTGAGTGGGTGAGTGGGTGAGTGGGTGAGTGGGTGAGTGGGTGAGTGGGTGAGTGGGTGAGTGAGTGAGTGAGTGAGAGTGAGTGAGTGAGGGTTGTATGTTATGCGTTGTGTGTTGTGTTTTGTGGGTTGTGTGTTGTTGTGTGTTGTGTGTTATGTGTTGTGGGAAAGGCGCGGTGGGTCGTTGGGAAGGAAGGTTGTCGTTGATGTGCACGGCCTCCCATTAACGTCCCCACCACCGGCCAACGTGGTGTCGGCTCGACCGAAGCCGAACCGTTTGGTAAGGACGAAGGCATCAACCTCAGTGAAGAAACAGGACTGAAGATGAACCTGTTCTTTTCCTTCCATCGGAAATGCCCGGAACTGAACCTACCGGAATCAGAAAGCATCTTCAATAGTGATTTAAATGACGTACAGACCTCACGGTGACCCCGGCTTCCAAGTCCGTTGAAAGCAAAATTCAAAAAAAAAACTCATCATCAAAACTCCCGGAACTGGAGCTGCAGCCCAGAGGCAAGAGCCTGCCTTGGAGTAGTTGCTCACGGAGGTGCTGAGTCAGGCGACGAACCGACCTGCCCCCCGCCAAGGTGGGGGAACCATCCTAGCCGCTAGCCCCTGAGAATATTATAATAGGAACGGGCAATAGTTACATATATAATATATATGTTTGAACAGTGTAAGCAAATCGCTAAGGCTGTCAAATCGAAATATTCCATAGCTGTGAGACAATGATTCGACGATATGCACCGCATCACAATACGTGACCAAGTGTGTAATGTCATGGCGAGCCTAACTAAAACTTTTGTCAGTCCCGAGATTGTCCTGCAACAGCTTGACGCGATCACTGCTTGCAGCAGCTGAACCAAAGCGCGCACGGGGACAACCTGGTCGTCCGTCGCGTTTTGGACGGAGGTGGATACCCTCGCAGACAGATAGCCAGTCACACGTCTCGTGCGTGTACATGTTGAGTTTGTCTGCTGATAGGTGGGAACCACATGACACCATTGCCAGCCACTGTAACGCGTCCATCTGTTTCGCCTAGGCAGTGGCGAGGTGTTTCTCCTGGCTTCAAAACAGCAAGGTAGCTGTTGTTCTCCTTGCTCACCCTTTTCTTCACACATCTGTGATGACCTTGGTGATCGCCGTGATGTTCTTCTCCAGCAAATAGCTAGTTACTTGCTTCTTCAAAATGATCTCGTCAACCATCAATTTGAGGCCACTCGATCAATCCTAAAAAAGGTCAATGGACCTTCTCAAAGGGGATCACTTTGAAGAAGCAACAGAAAATAGTTTTTGCTTTTCTTTTACTTAGAAAAGTCCGTCCGTCCAGAGAGAGGCCTATCTGCCCACAACAAGAGATCGGGGGGAACCGGGGTTACAGGCCGAAGGTTATCATAGATTCAATTGGGAGACGAATGGCGTAAGCCATGTATATCAAACATGCCAGGCCGACGTCTATCTATCTATCTATCTATCTAGCTATCTATCTATCTTTCTATCTAGCTAGCTATCTATCTATCTAGCCAGCTAGCTATCTATCTATCTATCTACCTATCTATCTATCTATCTATCTCTCTCTCTCTATGTATTTATCTATCTATCTGTCTATCAAACCTGCCAGGGCGACGGCAAAGCTGAAACTGAATGGATTGAAACAAGTCTGTCTAACCTGCCAGGCCGACGTGAACCTGCAGCCTGCAGGCCAAAAATGCCAGGTAAAAAAAGGCAGGGCGACGAATGGCGCAAGCCATATATATCAAACATGCCAGGCCGACGTCAAAACATGCCACCTGAAGGCCAAAAATGCACATCTAAAAAAACATACCAGGGAGACCTCCGCTATCTATCATGTATGTCAAACATGCCAGGGCGACGGCAAAGCTGAAACTGAATGGATTGAAACAAGTCTGTCTAACCTGCCAGGCCGACGTGAACCTGCAGCCTGCAGGCCAAAAATGCCAGGTAAAACACGGCAGGGAGACGAATGGCGTAAGCCATGTATATCAAACATGCCAGGCCGACGTCAAAACATGCCACCTGAAGGCCAAAAATGCACATCTAAAAAAAATACCAGGGAGACCTCCGCTATCTATCATGTATGTCAAACATGCCAGGGCGACGGCAAAGCTGAAACTGAATGGAGTGAAACAAGTATGTCTAACCTGCCAGGCCAACGTGAACATGCAGCCTGCAGGCCAGAAATGCCAGGTAAAACATGGCAGGGAGACGAATGGCGTAAGCCATGTATATCAAACATGCCAGGCCGACGTCTATCTATCTATCTATCTAGCTCTATCATCTATCTATCTATCTAGCTAGCTAGCTAGCTATCTATCTATCTATCTATCTATCAGACCTGTCTATCTATCTATCTGTCTATCTGTCCATACATCAGAATATCTATCTATCTACCAATCAATCAATCTATCTATCCCTCGATCGATCTCTTTACCCCTCTATCCATCAATCCATCCATCCATCCTGCGTGAGTGAGTGAGTGAGTGAGGTGAGTGAGTGGGTGAGTGAAGTGAATGAGTGAGTGAGTGAGTGAGTGAGTGAGTCAGTCAGTCAGTCAGTCAGTGAGTCAGTGAGTCAGTGAGTCAGTGAGTCAGTCGGTCAGTCAGTCAGTGAGTGAGTCAGTGAGTCAGTCAGTCAGTGAGTCAGTCAGTCAGTCAGTCAGTGACGTACATCCAACCCCTGGCCATTGTCCCACGCCTGCCACGCAAAAGAGGCGGAGACCCAGGGACGCCAGCGGAACCCCGGGGCGTACATCCGACCCCTTGGCAGTGCACATTGCCCCACGCCTGCCACGCAAAAGAGGCGGAGACCCAGGGACGCCAGCGGAACCCCGGGGCGTACATCCGACCCCTTGGCAGTGCACATTGTCCCACGCCTGCCACGCAAAAGGGGCGGAGACCCAGGGACGCCAGCGGAACCCCGGGGCGTACATCCGACCCCTTGGCAGTGCACATTGTCCCACGCCTGCCACGCAAAAGCGGCGGAGACCCAGGGACGCCAGCGGAACCCCGGGGCGTACATCCGACCCCTTGGCAGTGCACATTGTCCCACGCCTGCCACGCAAAAGAGGCGGAGACCCAGGGACGGCAGCGGAACCCCGGGGCGTACATCCGACCCCTTGGCAGTGCACATTGTCCCACGCCTGCCACGCAAAAGAGGCGGAGACCCAGGGACGCCAGCGGAACCCCGGGGCGTACATCCGACCCCTTGGCAGTGCACATTGGCCCACGCCTGCCACGCAAAAGAGGCGGAGACCCAGGGACGCCAGCGGAACCCCGGGGCGTACATCCGACCCCTTGGCAGTGCACATTGTCCCACGCCTGCCACGCAAAAGACGCGGAGACCAAGGGACGCCAGGGCGTACATCTGCGGAGACACATGAGTGAGTGAGAGTGAGTGAGAGTGAGGGAGTGAGTGAGTGAGTGAGGTGAGTGAGTGAGTGAGAGTGAGGGAGTGAGTTGGTGAGTGAGTGAGTGAGTGAGTGTAGTGAGTGAGTGAGTGATTGAGTGAGTGAGTGAGTGAGTGAGTGATTGAGTGAGTGAGTGTATAAGTGTGTGAGTGAGTGAGTGAGTGTGAGTGAGGGGACGGGAGGCGGGAGTGAGTGAGTGAGTGAGTGAGTGTGAGTGTGAGTGTGAGGTGAGTGAGTGAGTGTGTGAGTGAGTGAGTGTGTGAGTGAGTGTGAGTGAGTGAGTGTGAGTGAGTGAGTGAGTGAGTGTGTGTGTGAGGTGAGTGAGTGAGTGAGTGTGTGTGAGTGAGTGAGTGTGTGTGAGGTGAGTGAGTGAGTGTGTGTGTGAGGTGAGTGAGTGAGTCTGTGAGTGAGTGAGTGAGTGAGTGTGTGAGTGAGTGAGTGAGTGTGAGTGAGTGAGTGAGGGAGAGTGAGTGTGAGTGATGTGAGTGAGTGAGTGAGTGTGAGTGAGGAGGAGGACGGGCGGGCGGCGGGCGGGCGGACGGAGGCGGCGGATACAGAACTAAAAACAAAAACCCCACACGTCAATGTGGGGAAAAAAGTGAAATGAGTCACCAGGGATATAACCGACTTAAAAAAGTGAGATGAGTCACCAGGGATATAACCTATTTCGAAAAGTGAAATGAATCACCAGGGATATAACCTACTTACTAAGTGAGATGAGTCACCAGGGATATAACCTACTTAAAAAAGTGAGATGAGTCACCAGGGATATAACCGACTTGAAAAAGTGAGATGAGTCACCAGGGATATAACCTATTTCGAAAAGTGAAATGAATCACCAGGGATATAACCTACTTACTAAGTGAGATGAGTCACCAGGGATATAACCGACTTAAAAAAGTGAGATGAGTCACCAGGGATATAGCCTACTTACTAAGTGAGATGAGTCACCAGGGATATAACATACTTAAAACAGTGAGATGAGTCACCAGGGATATAACCTACTTACTAAGCGAGATGAGTCACCAGGGATATAACCTACTTAAAAAAGTGAAATGAGTCACCAGGGATATAACCGACTTAAAAAAGTGAGATGAGTCACCAGGGATATAACCTATTTCGAAAAGTGAAATGAGTCACCAGGGATATAACCTACTAAAAAAGTGAGATGAGTCACCAGGGATATAACCTACTTAAAAAAGTGAGATGAGTCACCAGGGATATAACCTACTTAAAAAAGTGAGATGAGTCACCAGGGATATAGCCTATTTTCTAAGTGAGATGAGTCACCAGGGATATAACCGACTTAAAAAAGTGAGATGAGTCAACAGGGATATAGCCTGCTTACTAAGTGAGATGAGTCACCAGGGATTTAACCTACTTAAAAAAGTGAGATGAGTCACCAGGGATATAGCCTACTTACTAAGTGAGATGAGTCACCAGGGATATAACATACTTAAAACAGTGAGATGAGTCACCAGGGATATAACCTACTTAAACCAGTGAGATGAGTCACCAGGGATATAACCTACTTAAAAAAGTGAGATGAGTCACCAGGGATATAACCTACTTACTAAGTGAGGTGAGTCACCAGGGATAAAGCCTACTTAAAAAAGTGAGATGAGTCACCAGGGATATAACCTACTTACTAAGTTAGATGAGTCACCAGGGATATAACCTACTTAAAAAAGTGAGATGAGTCACCAGGGATATAACCTACTTACTAAGTGAGGTGAGTCACCAGGGATAAAGCCTACTTAAAAAAGTGAGATGAGTCACCAGGGATATAACCTACTTAAAAAAGTGAGATGAGTCACCAGGGATATAACCTACTTAAAAAAGTGAGATGAGTCACCAGGGATATAACCTACTTAAAAAAGTGAGATGAGTCACCAGGGATATAACCTACTTACTACGTGAGATGAGTCACCTTGTATCGTTTCGTCTACTCCCAACAAGAATGGAGGGCTTTGAATTCCACAAAACTGGGATTGTGTTGGGCTTCAAGGACGCAGCAAAAGAACCCAGCAATAGTGGTTAATAGTGGTTAATAATGGTTACTAATGGTTAATGATCGTTAGCAGTGGTCAATAGTTGTTGTTTACCAGTAGTACCGCACAAGGCGGTGGCGGAAGTTTCAGAATAGGAAACCTATAGGAGACGTTGGTTGTTGTGAATCACGGATGGCAGAGCGAATCCACTGATTGACCGAAAGGTGGTTGGAGTTGTGTTGCTGGAATGGTTGCAATGGTCACCTCACCCACAACTGCTGGATGTAGTGTGATGTACTGCAACTGTAGTTGTAGTTGTAGCGTAGTGGAGTTGTAGTTGTGGTGTAATGTAATTAGTGTAGTGTAGTTGCAGTCATATAGTTGTAGCTGTAGTTGTTTTGTAGTTGTAGTTGTAGTTGTTGTAGTTGTAGTTGTTGTTGTAGTTGTAGCTGTAGTTGTTGTGTGGTTGTAGTTGTTGTGTAGTGTAGTTGTAGTTGTAGTAGTAGTAGTAGTAGTAGTAGTTGTTGTTGTTGTTGTTGTTGTAGTTGTTGTAGTTGTAGTTGTAGTTGTTGTTGCTGTAGTTGTAGTTGTAGTTGTAGTAGTTGTTGTTGTTGTAGTTGTTGTTGTTGTTGTTGTTGTAGCTGTAGTTGTTGTAGTTGTAGTTCTAGTTGTAGTTGTTGTGTAGTTGTAGTTGTAGTTGTAGTTGTAGTTGTTGTTGTTGTTGTTGCTGTTGTTGTTGTTGTTGCTGTTGTTGTTGTTGTTGTAGTTGTTGTAGTTGTTGTAGTTGTAGTTCTAGTTGTAGTTGTAGTTGTTGTGTAGTTGTAGTTGTAGTTGTAGTTGTTTTAGTTGTAGTTGTTGTGGTTGGTGTTGTTGTTGTTTTTACACTTTTCACTTCGAAATGTGCTTCGCGCCACAACGGCGTGCACTTTTTCGACACTTTTTCGACATCTGAACCTCCAAAAGTGGTCCGAACATGGTGTGTTTTGTGCATTTTGACTTGGAAATGTGCTTCGCGCCACAACGGCGTGCACTTTTTCGACATCGGAACTTCCAAAAGTGGTCCGACATTGGTGTGTTTTGTACATTTTGCCTTCCAAATGTGCTTCGCGCCACAACGGCGTGCACTTTTTCGACATCGCAACTTCCAAAAGTGGTCCGACATTGGTGCGTTTTGTACATTTTGCCTTCCAAATGTGCTTCGCGCCACAACGGCGTGCACTTTTTCGACATCGCAACTTCCAAAAGTGGTCCGCTCCTCTAGTGTTTTGTCCATTTTGACTTGGAAATGTGCTTCGCGCCACAACGGCGTGCAATTTTTCATCTCTCATCTGGCCAGCTGGCTCCGCACCCGCCGCTGTAGCGAGCCTACTTTTCGACCCTCCGGAGCCACAAATCATTGGAAAAACACAGTGTTTCGCGACTTTCCTACCTTTTCGCGCATCTGCATCTTCTTTCTTCTGATCTTGTCTCTTCTGACTCTTCTCACCTCTGCTTTTCAACTGTCCATATTGTCGGAAGTTTCACTTCTAAACTTCCTTCGATAATGGTTAAGAATTGTTAATCATGGTAGTTGATAATGATATACCCTCTGGTAATTTGTTACATAGCTGTTGAAAATGGCCCATTGAAATAGTTGATTTACCTATTAAAAATGGTGGATCTTTCCATAGCAAACTGTCAGTTTACCAGAGGGTAAGTTGGGGTTCACATAACTCCAATTTCACGGGAGGGTTTATGGTACATATACCGAACTACATTTCATGGGGGTTACAAACCAACGTTCCCATACGAATGCCTTCCCCATCATACGAATAACGCCACCTTCGGTCCCATTTTTATCTGCGATTTCATCCTACTAGGCCACATTTTCTGGGGAGTGTTCAGTGTTAGGAAGGAATGTATTTCTGGCTACCCTCTGGTAAACGTTTACAAAAAACGAGCTGCCATGCAACTGTTCCAATCCAACCAGCTGTCCATTAATGCCCTGAGATCTACACATTTGCTGAGTTTTGGATTTCGCCACGTAGCATCCCTGCACATTTCTCGTTCCTTCCATTTTCCGGATCATATCTTCGCTTTCTTGATGGGGTGTGCCTCCAGATTTTCTGCAAAAAACAATCCGCTCAATTTTGTGCCACCTTTACATGAGTTCTTTTGATTGAGTGATGCTTGCATTCAAATTAAATGGCATTCGCCTACGCCGTCTTCGCCCAGTTTCTTAGCTTGGAGGTGGCTGCGTTGTTGGAGAAAAAATAAACGTTTACAAAAAACGAACTGGAACGATCCACCATTTTAAATGGGAACATCAACTATTTCGACTGGGCCATTTTCAATAGTTATTTGTGGTTTACCAGAGGGTAATCCGTCATCACACTTGCGAAAACTTGGATTTCCAAGCAATTTCCACTAATTTATAGCAGGGGATGAACTATTCCACCGCTCAGAGCCATAAGAATGCCTTTCTTCACCCACCCTTTTCCCATCTAAGTTGGCACCAACATTTCTAGCTGGGAAAACAATAAACAATCAACATGAATGATGGAAAGTTGATGTTTGTTTTCCACAATAAATATAGTACATATGCAATCTATGGAAAACAAAACATCAACGGTTAAACAACCTGGTCATCCGCCTGTTTACCCAACCATTTCACCTGAAGAGTTGGATCTTTCTGGAAGGATTCCCCCAATCCTAGCCATCATGTTTTTGGTGTGAGCGCCTTGAGGAGCGCAACGCTTTCGTCCTTTTTCAACACCCCCCTGACCCTGGGGTGGGGTTGGGGTTGGGGTGGGGTCATGTTAACGTTCATCTGAAGTTGCACACCCACGTGATGCTACGCTGGGTATGGGGTGGGGTTGGGGTTGGGGTGGGGGTCATGTTAACGTTCATCTGAAGTTGCACACCCACGTGATGCTACGCTGGGTATGGGGTGGGGTTGGGGTTGGGGTGGGGGTCATGTTAACGTTCATCTGACGTCGCACACCCATGTGATGCTACGCTGGGTATGGGGTGGGGTTGGGGTGGGGGTCATGTTAACGTTCATCTGAAGTTGCACACCCACGTGATACTACGCTGGGTATGGGGTGGGGTTGGGGTTGGGGTGGGGGTCATGTTAACGTTCATCTGAAGTTGCACACCCACGTGATGCTACGTTGGGTATGGGGTGGGGTTGGGGTTGGGTTGTGGTCAAACACTCCCGTGCAGAGTTCACGCGCAAAAGAGGTCGAGCTCGCACAGTGGGCACGCAGCAGTTGGATAGGCAGTGGCACCATGTAAAGAAAAGTGTGCCGAACCAATGGACAACGACTTCCAAAGGGAAGATCAGAGAGCGAGCTCTCTGGAAATACCTCTGGCGTGGACAGTGGCATCACCTCAATGAAGGACACGTGTTCACCAGCCTCGGAAAGTTGTGCAAGCACCACCGAGATGAAAGGTAGCAAAAAAAAGATTGCCAATGAAGACAGCTTGGAACACAAATGCAAATACATTGCAAAAAACAATGAACTTGAACAAAATCACCCATTTGGGGCGTGCAGTTCTACGTTTTTGCTCATCTGCATATCCACGATCAACATGATACATACTAAAAAAACCTTGCGTTTTCTCACAATATGTCAAAAACATGTGATGACGCAGACATTGACTATCGCAAACAGTACAGCGCTCCGGCGGGCGCTCTGGACCATGTTTTTGGGTCATATTACAGGGATAATATTGCTAATTTCATGGGGAACGTTTCTACTAATACTCAACAATATTACCAATAACATTGACTCACATGCGTACTTCAAAATTACCAAGAAAATGATTGGTTGATGTTAAGTCATACTGCTAATACTGCTCATATTAATGTGGTAACCCCAATAATAAACCTATCATTTGAGGACGGTGTTTACATGTGCTTACCAACCATTTATAATCATTTATATAAATCCATGGTAAACTTGGGGGCTGGCTTATAGTTGGGTTTACCACATTACCAACCTTCCCCAAAAATCAGCCCGCTTTTCACCGCGTTCATCTCCTCTGGACTTGCCAGCATGCAACGATGAGCTCGCACCTGACAGGGGATACAGGTACCTGGGTCCCTTTCCGAAGCTTACCCGAAAAGGGTGTCCTCAA
This sequence comes from Cladocopium goreaui, assembly GCA_947184155.2. NCBI lineage: Eukaryota > Dinophyceae > Suessiales > Symbiodiniaceae > Cladocopium > Cladocopium goreaui. The sequence goes on from CAMXCT020000025.1 coordinate 724,009, forward strand.
TGCTAGCAAATTCACCATAAAAATATGGAGCTTTGCACGCGAAAAACTGGGGATAATCATTGGACAACATCACCTATGAATGGCGGGTTCTATGGGAACATCATGATTTGAGGTTTTATGGGAAAACCATGAGCTGATTTTCCCAGCTCAGCATTCTAAAGCCCAATTTTTGCGGATTTTCCAGCCACGTTTGATTACTGGAGGATATATAGATCTTCTTGAGATCCGACCACAAGTCTCGGGGGATTAAACCAATGGATAGGTGTTTGTTGTTGAGCCCTGGTATGCCTTGGTTAAGAATACTGGGAATGTACGCTTCCCCCAAAATAGTGAAAATTTGGTACTGACATGGTACTTCCTCCAAATTCTTTGGAATTGCCCAAGTATGTGTTTTTGCAACTGAATGGACTTCAAGTTTCAATGGACCGTTCAAGGGAAAGTCCACTTTCAAGGATTTTACTCTCAAGGACAGAAGAGTTTTCTGCAGATTGTCCCAGGAAAGTCAGACATCATGAACAAACATCGACTTATTTTCCATCCCGAAACACGATTCATTAAAGGCGCTGATAGATAGATTTATCCCTTCCCTCTACGAAGGGATGCCTGGTCTCCAAAATGAAGAGATTTTCAATGGATTTTCATCGAAGATTAGAGGGAAGGGATTACTGGTGGGTGATTATTAGTCAATGGGAAGGATTATCCCATATATTATGGAAGAAGGGATTTTTATATGGGATTAATATGAAAACCGTTTTTTTATGGGATGATTCGACATTCCCAATATGATGGGAAAGTCATAAAATTCCATGGTTCCATTCCCAATAATGGTAGTTGATAATGATATACCCTCTGGTTATGACTAACATAGCCATGGTATAGATGGCCCATAGAAATAGATGGTTTACCTAGCTATAAAATGGTGGATCTTTCCATGGCGAACTGTTAAATAACCAGATGGTAATATTCATAGTTATTCAACCGTTATGAATATTCATCAAAGGGATTAATTTACAACATGAAGTATCATCTGGGCTAGATCCCCATATTTTCATACTTATGCAGTTATGCGCCAACAGCAGTGGGAACATTCCTCAAAACAGACAACCATTGCAGTGCTTTGCCCAAGACCTTTAAGTGGCGAATTCACAGGTAGATTCAGCAAACGGATAGCATTTGCTAGTAAAATAGTTTGCCTCCCAACTTAAACCAACCAGATTTTTCACATGTGGATACAGGTCGACATTTTTTTGGACCCTAAGAATTATATGAATACTCATATGGCTATGGGTCAAAACCCGGGCACCTAATGAACCCCAAAATAGCTGGTATAGCTGGATGTTCACCCACTAAAAATACTATGGCTATAGGTTTTGACCCATCCCCATTTTTTTTTATACCATGGCCAATCATGGCAGCCAGATACCCTGCAAAACATGACAAATTCTTAGCCGGTGAACGTAGATAATCCCATTGATACCAAAACAAACTGAAGGATTAAATTGATTGGTACCATCCCATTGACAGTTATTGATATTCATAATCCCATAATCCCAGTAGATAATCCCATCTGCATCTCATTAGTCCCTCGCCATCCAGTCGATCGACCTAGACTGGTTGGTGGTTTCAACCCCTCTGAAAAAATTCGTCAGTTGGGATGATTATTCCAAATATCTGGAAAAATTACCAAAATGTTCCAAACCACCAACCAGCCATTGAACTACCCATCCAGTCGATCGATCAAGATACTAGACATCTTCTAAAATCAAGCTGTCGCCCCACGACACACTTTTTTCATCGCAGCGAACGCAGCGGCGCGGCCTGGTGGAGCGAGACTCAAATCAAAAAGATGAGGTAAGAATTAGATCTATCCATACAGGATGGGGCCCCCAAGATAGCGTCCAGTTGAGATATAAGTGGCTTAATTCTATGGTTTATGGTAGATATAACTATAGATAACTATAGTTCATGGGGTTTATAAACTTACTTACAACTGGGGAGCACCATCCTGTACGGGGGCTGTTCAAATTAAGGTTCCCCAAAACTGCTCTTATAACATGGGTTTTAGAACGACAAAAATAGATATACACCTCGTAATTAACAGTTATATGCCACTTTTAAGTATAGCACATGACAGCATATCACAGAATATTATCACCATTAAGATCGGTATTCCAATCGTGTCCCCATTTTTCCACTCGGACTCGCTCACAATTATCTCTACATTTGGAGGTTGCCTGAAATGGGGTACCCCTAAATCATCTATTTTATTTTCGGATTTTCCATGAAATAAACCATCCAGCGAGCTTGGGGTACTTCCATGACTATGGAAACCTCCATTTCGAGTGGAGGTCAAGATATGTCAAGCTAAAGCTCGGGGGTGCATCCCGGTTGTTGGAAGATTAAGCATCTTGTACTCCAGTTATACATTTTATATGGATTGTATATGGGTTATTATAGGTTATTATGGGTTATTATGAGTTATTATGGGTTATTATGGGATATTATGGGTTATGGATTGTATATGGGTCATTATGCACTTCGTATTGAAGTGGACCCCACAATCGTGGGCTGATTTGGCCATGAAAAATACCGTTCTCCCATCCCATAAAATACTGCTCGGATTCCGCTTGTTCAATTATGTTCTAAGGTCCTATGTGGATTGGAATCATTCCCAATCACCGGCTAGTAAAACCCATGCATTAAAACATATTATCACAGATTATCACGTATTAAAACATATTCAAACATATTGTAACGTATTAAATAAAACATATCATAACACATCATCACCCAAATGTGTTTAAGAGGCTTAGCCTTCCAGAACAGGAACATGGGAAAGCTCGCTCGCTGTCCCTGGATGGAACCACTGAGATTCCGGACATCGTGCGGCCTTGGGGCTAAGATTGTCGAGACAGAACCTGCGTCTTGGTGTGAACGATCCATTCGAAAAGAGCAATGAAGAGGCTGCCTGAACATTTTGGACTCCCATAAAATAGCCTCTGGTAAACGTTAACATAACGAACTGGAAAGATCCGCCATTTTTGATGGGTAAATCCACGAACTACATGATTAAATTACCATAAAATAGCATCATCGCATCATCGCATAGGAAGACTCCAGCCACCTCAAAGAATCCCATTTTGGGGCGGTTTCCTGGGAACCGGCTGGGACCTATGATGCGCCGGCGGCATCCGTTTTTCTCCATAAGATGGACCCAGATTTACCAAAACTGCAGATTTGGGGTATTCCACAGTTTGAGATAAACCCATTTTCGTACTATTTTCAAAAAACGTCCTGAAAGCCCGTTGAAATCTCTGATCTAAGAGATATGGCACGACCTCGATGGATCAATCGTAGATTCTCACGACCTCAACGCAATGGCCAAACTGTGCTTAGGAGCTGTGGCTCATCCCACAAAACCTAGGCGCGTTGCGCCTAGCGCCTAGGTTTCGTGGGAGCCACCAAGTAGTGAATTTAAAGATCAAACTGCGATAATCATTAATTATAGTAGTTATTATAGTAGTGAAATTGATAATGAAATTATTGATAAGTAATTTATAGATCAATTGATCATCTTTTTGCATCGATGTAGGCACCTCGAAAACCTGGGCCGATCCAAATGATCCTGCGCAGTGAGATCCCACTCGTTTTTCAGCCGGGATTTCCAGGTACAACAAATTGCTTCAAGGGAAACCATACAGGAACCCCACGCGATTTGGCCCGAAATACCAGTTATAAATGTTATAAGTACTTAGTTCTAACCAGCTATAACCCCATAGAAATCACCAGTTATAACTCATAGACGGCCATAACCCCATGAGATTTGGAAGAACAAGCACGGTTTCCTGTTACATTTCCGACCAGTTTGGCAATCATCTGATTGGCGGTTTCCATGCGAACGAAAAATCTTAGTCAATAGGGATTATCGTTTCAAATAAATTGGATGGACCATAAAACATATTCCAAACCACAAACCAGATTCATTTCCTGAACTGTTTTTGACCCCTTTTTTTTGATCGGGGGTTCCGGTTTCAATTTTTCCATTCTCGAATGAGACAAGAACCGACATTACATTACATCCTCAAACATCAGCTGGCCCCATGATCGGTTTCATGGAGCTACGGGGTCCCCAAACAAGAAAGCCAACACTCATCGATTTGGCAAATCCAAACTTGAGCAAAAGATTCAATGGATTGGTTTAAGGGAAAATTTACAGGAAAACCCCATATTTAATGGGAACATCTATGGTTTCCTGTAGATTTTCCATTAAACCAATCCATTGAAAGATTGCAGAAAAATCACAAAAACTACGGAACTGGTTGACCCACATATCTCCTCATGGGAAAATTCGACATGGCTACTGGTCATGGCACCCAGAGACTCCTCCTGCTGGTGCAAGATTTCGAGTTCTGCCTCCAAAAGCCTGGGTCCAGTGAGGAAAGTGAGGATGTTAATGGAATCCCCAAAACAAACTGGTCGTGTTGGAAAACTGGTCCAGAGATTATGCTTGGTGAATGGTACATACATTATATACATCCATATATACATATATACGTACATATATACATACACGCGTACGTACGTACATACATGCACGCATACATACATAACATAACAAAACATAACATAACATTACATTACATTAATAATTACATGAACAATTACATTAACAATTACATTAATCATTACATTAATCATTACATTAATCATTACATTAATCATTACATTAACCATTACATGAATCATTACATGAATCATTACATGAATCATTACATTAATCATTACATTAATCATTACATTAATCATTACATTAATCATTACATGAATCATTACATGAATCATTACATGAATCATTACATCATGACATAATCATTACATTAATCATTACATTAATCATTACATTAATCATTACATTAATCATTACATTAATCATTACATTAATCATTACATTAATCATTACATTAATCATTACATTAATCATTACATTAATCATTACATGAATCATTACATGAATCATTACATTAATCATTACATTAATCATTACATTAATCATTACATTAATCATTACGTTGCATTACATTACATTACATCACATTACATCACATTACATGACATTAATACATACATACATACATACATACATACATACATACATACATTCATACATACATACATACATACATCCACACATACATACATTACATTACATTACATTACAGTACATTACATTACATTACATTACATTACATACATACATACATAACATTACATACCACAACATTACATAACATAACATTACATAACATAACAAAACATAACATTACATTACATACATACATTATATTACGTTAAATTCATTACAATACATTACAAAACATAACATAACATTACATAACATAACATAACATTAACATAACATAACATAGCATACCATACCATAACATAACATTACATAACACAACATAACATAACATAACATTACATACATACATTACATTACGTTACGTTACATTACATTACATTACTTAACATAACATAACATAACTTAACATACCATACATACATCCATACATACATACATCCATACATTACATTACATTACGTTACATTACATTACATTACATTACACTACATTACATTACACTACATTACATTACATTACATACATACATGCATTACATACATACAAATATATATATATTTATACACATACACACATATATATATATTTATATTTATACACATACATATATATATATATAAATACATAAATTTATACATACATACCATATACATATACACCATTTACATATATACATATTTATCTGGAATTTAAGCATGAAACATAGGGGTGTAACCAACAGTTAATCTTGGATTTGCCCATTCCCCTCTAAGGCCAACACATTGGAATTTTGGTTGCTGTGCTGAGCTGTGCAACCTGCGGAACACAAAATGTGGCATGGAACAACTCAGAAACTGAGGTTTTTAGCCC